>JAUYWH010000006.1:17956861-17977190 GCA_034779795.1 Ctenopoma multispine | reverse complement strand
CTGTAAAGTGCCCTGAGATGACTTATGTTGTAAATTGGCGCTATATAAATAAAGTTGAATTGAATTGAATTGAATAATATGTAGGTAAGGAATTCAAATGAATGTCATCATCATGAACATTACTGTTTAAACTGCAGCACGTTTTCTTCTCCACTCTGTGGCTGAACAAGCGCCCGCTTGTATCATTATCTGCCACCTCCAATAGCAGCCGGCATGTTTAAAAGCTGGAAACCATTCAAGCCAACATAAGGTGTTTACATTTTAGGGATTTAGCTGTCACACCTATCCACAGTGACTTAGGATGAGTGCAGGAGGGGAATAAATTATCTACGATCAACAACACTGCAAACAATCAGTTCTGGGCACACTGTTATTTCTCGCATCCTGCTGCACAGTCACTAGTATTTGGTTTCTCTACATGGGTCCGTGTTATGTTGATAATGCAGGAACACATCATTATAATTGTCCAACAAATCAGCTGCCTGTTGAACTAATAATTTTCATGTTTATAGCTACTGATTTGTGAGTAATCAGCAGTGCTGGGGGGTAATACCCTACAAACTAACACATTACTGTAGTATGTATATGCAACATGCTACTTTTCTAAATGCCACTGCAATTACCAGTCGAGGAGAGGAGAAGTCATTGAATATTTAAAGTCGGGGTCAGGAGCAACAGGTTGTCTGACAAACTATTACAGAGATTCATAAGGTTTGACCTCTGTTTAAAGATGTCAAATAAAGATGTCAAATAAAGTAGAACCAATAAAGTTCTGTGGATGCAGAACGAAACGTCTCTACTTGGAAGAAAGAAGTCCAGTTGCCATGACTCAATCCTCAGACTACTTTACCTGGATGACTGAGAATCTTCACAGACAAAGTAGACCAATGTACTATTTGTTCTCACGCCGGGATTTATCCAGGTAGAAATAAACGTAGTTTGTTAAATGAAGTCCTTTACTTTTTAATCATGCATTTCCCTTGTAACTCAGCAGAAACTAACAGCTAACATCAGCTTTTTAATGCAATTCACATTTGTACTATACTGTGTGATGTTAGGAAGGTCGACCTCTTTTATACAGGTTTACTTATCGTTTACATGGACTTTGTTTTATTTAAGAGCAGATTAAAGATCTTGGTTTCACATTAAGCTAACTGGTAATTCTTGGCAACGCATCTCAGGCAAAGCAAAATTAATGTAACAAGGAGTGTAGAGAAGGAAAGGAGAGGATGAAGTGGAGCAAAAGGATGTTTCTTTAAAATACTGTTCAAAGTTACAGTTTTTTCTCCACTGCAGTCATCTCCGGCACAGAGGCGTTATTCTTAATTAATGCTCAGCCACAAGCATCACCATTATCATTTAGAGCGATAGCAGGTTATTTGCAGAATTTTCTGGCTCAGACTGCAGCTGAATCTGTAAATCAGGTGAGAAACAGGTAGGGTCTGTGCAACCTGTTTTGGTAAGGAAATGTAATAGCATGCGTTTGCTCGGCAGCCTTGTTTTTAAATAGATGTGTGCATGAATCTGTCTTTCTAGCAGATGTGTGATGAGGGAACGGCTGGAACTCAGGCTCACACCAGCCTTCAGTTTATAAAGCAGAGCAAGGCAGTAGTCTGAAAACATGAACTCTTGAACTTTGGATTCAGAAACACTTCTGCCACTGGGAGTAGGACTGTGCCCTTGAAATGGTTTTGCACACTGGCTGCACTGTATGTATGACGTCCACACGCTCAAGGTGTCCTCCTCTCTGTGTGTTTGTCATCACGGTCTGTGTGTAGTACTGCATGTGTTTGTGTGTACATACAACTAGACAGACCAACCATCTAGAGCATCTACAGGGAAAAAAGTTATTCAAACACATACATATAAAGGTCAGTCACTTTGTGCACATACATCAATTTAACACACTGCAGATGTAATTACATAACCATACTAAAATCTATTCAAACTCCCAGGATTACATTATACCCAGGCAGCACACACGCAGGAATGCATAATTTAAAAGCACATGCCACATGTTTAACAGACACAAGCATTTATTCCATCACAGCAGAGGAACTCAACCTCTCTCAGCAGGCTATCATTTCATTGATCTGAAGAAGCAGAGCAGAAAGGAACAGAAGTTAAAAAGCTGAGGTGAGGCTGATCTCTGCTTGAACTACTCAAACTACTAAGCATGAGTCACAAAGAACCACGAGCCACATTTTAAACACGCAGGTGCTACTTATGAAAGAAAAAACACTAAGTGACAATAGCATCTACCAATACACTTGAGTTCACATTCGATACTAGAAATGTCCTGAGGTGATCCCAACAATGAGTTCAGAGGAAAAACATAATGCAACATGCAACAGCGTTTAGGATTTATTAGATTATATCAGCCATAACGGTGTCTTATAGAAGTGTCTTCCCTTCGACCTCTAACTCATTAGTCTCCATCTCATCCCCATCACAGCATCTGAAATCTCTGCTGTACTCATGGGAGCCGGCTTCATATTCTTATGCGAGCGCTGCAACTCTTGATTTAGCATGAGGTCCTTTTTTTTTTTCTACACATGACAAGGCCATGCAATATGACACTGACACACAGAACATGGTGCTTGTAAGATAGGCAGAATACTGAACAAGGTTTTACAAGGAAAACTGTTCTGACGGGAGAAGAACCGCTGGCCGTCACAGCTGCTGGTGAGATGCGAGGTGAGGGTGCCATTTCTGTCATGCCACACTACATGTAATTGACAGCCCACGTCAGTCAAGCATGGAGAGTTAGCAAGAGAGAGTGAAAAGAAAAGTGAGGGTGTAGAGAGAGGGAGAGGAGGTGGGAGCTCCGACACACTGGTCAGTGCATTTTAATGTCAATTAAAAAGCAGCACCATGACAAGAAACTCTCCATAAAACCCAGAAGCTGTGACGGAGCAAGTAATAGCATGAATAGACTGATGCGTCTCTGCGATTCTGGTTTGCTCCATCTTGTGTTAATGCCCTTCTCTCTTACTCTCTCTCTCTCTCTCATTTTCATCCTTTTGTCTTTCTCTCATATTCCCTGCCTGTTGTTACTCTGAGCTCCTTTCCTTCATCTACTTCTTGACCCCATTGTGCTCTCTAAAATCTCTCTCCCCACACTCAATGGCAAAGATGTTAAGAACACGGCTATGGAAGTGGCCTTCACATGAGTCACGATAATGGCGGTCCCTCCTTTTGACCCCCTCACCTCACTTTTCAGATCCGCCAAGAAGAACCAAATGCCAATGTTAATTTGCATGAAGCCCATTAGTTTTCCTCCAGTAACTCGAAGACGGGGAAAGAGGCTCTGAATCACCATATTACACACAGAGTAATTGGGCATTTGTTTCTTTCACATCTATAAATGGACATCACCGACAGGAAATGAATGAGCTCAGCTCTTAGGCTTATGTGACTGCATTTCCAAACAATCAGCTCGACATTAGACATTACTAAGTTAAGAAAACCATTACCGCAGCCTTTCAGCACATCGTCCATCCACTTCTTATTGTTGATATGCATTTATATAGTAAAATAACACATACACGTGTCCTGAAAGGTTGACGTTGAGGTTTTCGTGCGTTTCTGTCTGACGTGTCACCAGCCATTGTAGGAGATAAGATGCAAGCGCCACTGAGGCACATTTAGATAAATGCATTTCTCACAGATGTGTTCACAGGGGTACCTGTCATGGATAATTTACGGTACCTGAAACATATTTGTCGTCCTTCACACACATGTTCCATGTTCTAGTTTGACAGAGAAATCTTAACTACATGCGGCTCATTTGTCACCTTTAGCATCGCAAATCAATCTGGCTTTATGTTGAAAGCTTTGTCTTAGCAACAATAAAATCTACTGATTTACTCCACAGATGGCTGCCACTGATTTATCCAGTGCCATAAATATTTCATGGATGTATGTTTTAATGTTCTGCAGTTTTTGTGTTTTTTACTGTAACAGTAAGGCTGAAAGAGTTTTCCTTGCTTTTCATTTAAAGTTATTTTAACTTAAATACATGTACATATTGTAGCCTTTTTTACTGTAGTATTTTGTGCAGTGACTTCAGTTTTATGTTGCTGAATACAAAGTTGTTTCAGTGGAATAGCAGGAAGATTAATGTCTTACTCAATGATGCTTTCACAGTAATTGTTCAGGAAGAAAAAAAACACGTCAATACTTCAGAAAACACAATATATCAAATTATATTTAAATGTATAACTTAAAACATAAAGACACTGACAGCACTTAGGATTCAACATGTGTTGTAAAGATGTGATGTACTGTGCAATAGATAAACCAAATATTGGATTTACAGTCAGTAACACGAGACGTTAAAGGGAAGGCTGAGCTTGTGTTGCAAGGTCAGGGTGATTCCTGGGAGGGCTTGTTTAGTCAACAGGACATTTCTTTAGGAAAGAAAGCAAGAAACCGCTCAGGGTTTTGCTTAAGAATATGATCTTAGATTGTGCATCATACTGTCACTTTACCAAACAAATAAAGTCACAGATGCACTTAGATGACTACATTAATTAACAACTGCTTTTAATTAAAATGGGGAAATATATGAGAAAACAAAAAATCTTCTCCACACCTCCTGTGTCCATCAAAAAGTGTGTTCTCAGTTACATCCATGATAAAATAATATGTAATAATATAAAAAATAATAATAATAAAGTCCAGGCACATCATTTTATGCATTAAAATTACAGCATAATGTGACTAAAACGTAGAATCTGATATGTTATTTCTGATACATTACTTATTCCAGTTAGAAACATCCAAATACTCTTTGAAAAAAACAGTACTGTTGAACTGTAAACATTACCATTGAAAATCATGATCGCATTTAGCAGAAATAAATTTCCATTTTACTCATCGACAAAGGGATGAGAACAGTCTCTAACAGATAAACAATACTAAATACAAATAAATGTGGTTCATTAACCAAAAAGCAAAGTGTTATCAACAAAAGTTAAAATACATGCTAGTAGCTTCAAGGGAAATAAAAATAAAAGTCTCTATAAATAAAAATTTAATGCTAAATAAAAATGCTTACGAGCATCACATTTTGTGCCAAAGAAACAAATTACGCGCGTTTGTTCAAAATTGCAAATCTGTGTGTTTGCAATACAACATCCCAGCCAGAGAATCATCCTTGACCAGATCAAACAAAAAGCATTATCTCAAAGACGAGTGTGGCCATTTGTTACGCATGTGGCAGATAACCTGAGGAACACGACAACAAAGAATTCAATGTTCCTGCATTCTCTGCTCTTCACACTAGGAAACCACTTCAGAAGGTGTGACAGACAAATAATGAGACCCAATCTCGGAGAGATAATCAGCAAAAGAGCCTCACTCACGACTTCAAACACAGGCGCGCATGTGGTGATCTCAGAGCCGAGGATCTGTCAGGTCAGGGTAGAGCACATTTTATGCCTTTATCTCCCTCGGTGCAATGGGAGATATGACAACAGGTCAGCGTGGAGGAAGCTCAAACAAGATGCCTCCCTTGCATTACTGCTACTGAGAGCAGACAGACTGAAAAGATGATTGGTTTCTTTGAAAAGTCGCAATTTGGTTCTGTCCAGTTTTTCTTCGTACTATTAGATTACTACTGAACACTGTCAATGGGTTTGTGTGAAATGTAGCCACCGTAAAAAGGAAATGGTTGGCTGTTTTTACATTTATTCTATTTCAGCGTTTTGTTTTTGTTAATCACAAAGGACCTAGATTGACTAGTCTGATGTCTTTATTATGGATGTGCAGCTCAGTCACGTTCACACACGCACATATTCACATTGTTTAGTCACAGTCTTTTGCAGTTATAGTCGCACAGGCTGAAATTGCGGTTGTGATTACACTAATCCTGCAGCACGATATTGTAGCTTTATCAACGTAAATGATCATTTTTTGAAATCTAACACCACCCCCATACTTTGGCATTAGTTGCTTGGGTCTTGGGACTATTTTCTGAGGGAGATAAGCCCTCTCTTGCACCCACCACTACCCCTCACCCACCTTGCAATTTCACAGTAATAACGTGTCAAAAACTATAATAGAAGGTATTTACTTTGTGAACAATCAAGATGAAGAGCAGCTGCCATAATCATGTCTGAAATCCTTCCTGCCTCAACAGCTTCTGTCTGACGTATAAAGCACTACACAAAATATAAAATATCACTGAAACCATCAAAGGAAAGCTGTGTATACTTTATTTTGTTAAAGAAGAACCTATCAACCATACATAAACAGCTCTGCTTGTTTTAACATAGGCCAGCTACAAGTGTATTATGTAGACAAGTAACAAATAAGATGCGTTTTTCAAGATTTAAACCAGTGAGAGGAAAGTGAGAGCAGGACAAACCATCTCTGTGTCCAAGTTCTACAGATGGTCTTCAACAAAAGTGTAGGTAGGTATTCTAAAAATTCACATAACTAAAACAATATTTGGCTGGTATCACCGTCTTTTGATTTTTCAGTCAAACGTGGATATGAAATGGATCCAACTGTGACACTGTGAAACGTTTTTTAAATTAAGCATTAGTTTCTAAAGACTTAACAATCACTTATGCACCACATGGTTAGTCAGCACGAACAGCTGATGGAGGGTCCAGTGGACCAGTCCATCACTTGGCAACCAACATCACCAGCATTTAATCACTTCCACACGCACTACCAATAAGAATATAGAGAAGACCTCCAATGACCTGCAGGAAGCGATTTGTCCGACACAACAAATCTCAACAAACTTGTAATCCTTCTCTGTTTACAACATAATTACAAAGAGATTTACACCACTACTGCTCTGCTCTTGCCTTGAGTGCAGAATTTCCACATAGTTGGTTGTCCTTGCAGAAGTGCCTGCTGCCTGCACACCTGGCACAGCAGGGGAAACAGATTAAGATAGCATATGCAGCAGTTACTGGGCGGCCTCCGCTAATGTCTGTCTTGGGACAGGGCAGTAAAGAAGTGAAATAAAAGTGAAGCTATTTGCTCAACCACACAAATTTAAGAGTACAGATCCTGTTAGTGATTGTGTTGAATTTTCAACCCTTTCAGGTGTTCTGCCGCAATTACCAGGTCAGGAGGCAAACTGTACTCCAGGCATGTGCACCTCTAGCAGCACATCACAGCCAAAAAGAAAAATAACTAAAGAGTCTTGCCTACCCATATAATATTTACCTCACTTCCTAACATTAACCTGTCATCCAAAGGTGTCATCTTTCTTCCTTGTATCACCTTCTTGTACTTTAAGTGTGCCAAATGTTGGTGTTAGTTCACCTGGTCTTACAACTAAGCACAAACGTTTCTGTGTTAGCAGAAACAACAGTGGAGTACTGACAGATATAAAGGCTTGGCAGAAATTGATGTCAGGATGAGAGGAGTGTGGTGGCTCTGAGACAAAAAAAATAATAGAATAATGCTTGGCTTAAAAAAAATTTAAATAAAAGTGTTAAATATTATTATACAAGAGCATCTGGTAGTTTAGTAGATAAAAAAATACTGCATAACCACAACATCCATGGTTTAAGCCAGCCAGCAAACCTTTGTCCCTCCCTCTGTACATTTGATCAGCACAAAACAGGGTCTCTCATACTGAACGTCTGGTCATGTCGGCTGGTCCCCACCGATCGATCGGTGCATCTCTTTAAGTAAAGCAACTCTGTGCCTGGTGTAGTACAATATGTCACTTAGCTGCAGCTCTGGTTTAAGGGACAGAGTAGTTAACGTAGGTTGAGGCACAGTATTACAACCTTTCCACAGCATCAACCTAACACTGACGATGTTTGGTAATTTAATTAAATTGTGGAAATAACATTTTAGAGAGAAAATTATCAGAGTATGGTGACACACAGAAGATGAAAAATTGGCTAAAATGCCTTCAGCCTTGCCATATCTCAGCCATCTGAACCACTTAGCTGCCATATGCAGCCCACGAACACATGCTATCTGTCCTCATCAACAGTAACAGCCTTTCCTTAAGCTGCCTTATGGACCTGACATTTTCCACTATACTGAATGTGCAAATTATTGTTGATTGTGTAGCATGTGATTTTTTTCACCCCCCTTTCCTTTTCTCCTCCTGCAGAAAAGTAAATGTACTGAAACACACCAAGGCCCCAGTCAATTCCACAGCTGCCGAGTCATACATCATATTTTGAGTGTATGGATTTCTAATATCTCGCTACAGCAGTCAAGATGATGTAACAGATATGGACTCTGAGCACATATCAAATATATTCCTTGAGGATATTCAGTATGGTTGTCAAGAGACATTTGATCAGATTATTATAATAGATAACCTCATATACCTTGAATTACACTGTGACATATCAAAAGTACTGCTGGGGGTAATTATAGGTAGGATGACATCTATTGATGACCGTTTTAAAGGAGAAAGAAATAGGAATGGGATCATCCCAATGCTGCCATTTTGCATCCTCAGTTGAACTGAACACTCAGCCTTCCGTCATAAAGATGAAAAACAGCTTCTTCAGAACACAGGGGTGGTATGAGTTACTCACTAGTACTGCAGTAATATCACAGAACACGTATTAGGTCTGGCTGGAAGCAGTTCAGGAATTTAACTGCAGCAGGTGACTCGTAAGACTGAAATAAGCCGCGGCTCACATAGTATATAATAAAACTCTTTCAGGTCACTAGAGAACATAAAGTAAAGACAACAACCCATAAGCCCTGCATTATTTATGCACCAGAATCCATTGATTCGGGCCCAGACACACAATAGGTCATTTCCAAGGCATGGCTTCAGGTGAAAGGACCTCGTTTATGGGTGAGATGGCTCTTCTCAATCTTGGACAATTTATAATGCCCCTTGAATCAGTCGTGGTCTGAGACTTCGCCTGGAATCAATCCGCACTGAGCAACTCCAACAGGAGCTATTGCCACAACAACACAACTCCTTGGGTCCAAGGACATGAAAACACCTTTTTCGCAGCCACATCACATTGGGGACAACTGCCCAGATGTGGAATCCATCAATAAAGTGCAGCCCCTTGAAGCTGCCTACAGGACACACTCATGTATTCATCACCACTGTGAATAAACCCCCAACAGTAACTCCAAAGTGTAATGCAACAGTTGGGTAAAACCATAAGCATGAAGTAAAGAAACTGGTGCTACCTTTATTACAGCTGAATTAACTCAAACATACCTCAAAACAGTTTTCCTAAATTTCATCAGCATGTCCTCAGCACCACTATGGGGAACAATATTCTGGGTCGTGTTTATTGAAAAAGGTCTGCGGGCTGAAGAATGCTACACCGCCCTGACCACATGTCCCTGCTTTTTTTTTTCTGCCAGTCAAGTCAACACTCATTCAAAAGACTCAAGTCATTGGAATAAAATATAACAGCTCTCCAAGAGCACAAAGGCACATGTTCAGGGTTGGAAAAAAAATGCCAAATAGAGGGGTCATTGTGGATTTGAGGGAAGTGCAAATAATCCTGGGGGAAATCATGAACACTAGCTTAAGGCCAGAGTTGGTGTTGTGGATGGTCATGCAACAGTGCACAAGGTGCCATGGGAGGGTGTACCAGTGAGGCATATGAAAGGGAAATGCTTAGGTATGCTGAGTCAGTAGCAGTGTACTGGTGCTAGGTTTGCCCTGTGGAGGTTAGATGGAGACCATTAATAGTAAAGTCACCCTTACGTGTGTGCGCACAGTAGGTTTTCTTTGTGTTGCATTTTTACCTGTTTATTGTGAGTAGTAGTGTTACTAAATATACTGATAAGTCATAAATCTAAATACAAGTTTTTACTTGTGCAGTAAATGGGTAGAATGTCTTAATATTTACAATATATACTGTACTATGTCTGAGGATTGAGTCATGGCAACTGGACTTCTTTCTTCCAAGTAGAGACGTTTCGTTCTGCATCCACAGAACTTTATCAATCTGAGTGAAGTTGGTAGTGACCACAAATATATATCTCCAGGTTGGTTTCACCTCACACCTACCTTGAATAGGCTCGTTAAGTGAAACATACTGTACTGATACTGTACTATGTTCAAAAGTCTGGGGTCACAAAGAAGCTCTACCTTGTTTTTCAGGAAACATTTTTTAAGGCTCAATTAGACTTGTAAAATGCAAAACTTGCATTAGGAGCTGTGCCTTCGGAAAAAAGAACCAATGTTTGCTAATAACTGTGATATTCATTTTACATATATACACAAAAATGTTTTAATCCGAGATATGGGTTCAAAAAGATTGCTACAGCCCAACATAAGTTAGAAAACGGTTGTTAAATAGGATTTATAATACATCATCACTTTTAAAAACATTTTATACCAGGAAACTAGGTCATGCATTAACATCTGAGCTATTTTGACAGTAAGAAAAATTATTCTTGTGCTTCAGAAACAGCCTCTTTCTTCATCTGAGCACTGAGCAAAAAGCAGCAGTACCTTTCCCCTGTATTACACAACGCATGGTGAAACACATGAACTACAAGTCAAAGGCTTACTTAGTAAACACACTGCCAAAAAGTTTGGGTCAGAGGTTGTGAAGCAACTCATCATCAAAAAAAAAAAAAACTTTGTCTTTTTGTGGCAGAAGTGCATGTGTTAACTTGCTTTTCCCACTTTTTCCTTGCTCAGACATTTTAGTTTGAAGCTTTTATAGTTTTCCTGCCTTCTCTGCTCCCCACCTGGTTTGATCCATGTACAGTCTACCCGACAGCCCAGCAGGGGAGATTTGGGAGTGGGAGGGCTGCTCCAACTGCAATGCACAGTTTTAAAACATGAAGGCCTTTCACATCTCATATGAGCCTGTACTCACAGTCAGCAACAGCCAGTGGAAAGGTGGAGAGACGGCACGATAGACGGAAAGAGGGAGAGATACTGCGGGGGTAGGAAACGCACGGCCACAGCAGGACGCCCTTCAATATGGCACACGGAGGACAAGTGACTGGTATACATTATCACATTACAGTGAAAAAATCTCATCTGTCTGTATTTCTACTTAATAAAAAAGCTAGTGGGGGTAGTGCTGCATGGTTGTGGGTGTCCTTGGTTGTTGCAAACTCAAAATGCTCAGCTCACCTGTCATCCCTTGACTCATTTACTTTAACTAACTTTAAATAGCCATTTCAGCAGCTAATAGTTTGCCCTGGGGCGACTCTGGCTGCTGCTGAGCGCAATATTGTGTTTGTTTGCTTTTTAAAAGGTGAGAGAGAGCTGGTGTTACATTAAGAACAACCACCACTGCTTCAGAACATAATAGCTATCCAAGAAGGTGAAAGGCAGAAAAAAAAAAAAACAGAACAGACTGTAGAAGGACAGACTCGATATCATGAATTAATATAGATATTGAGACAATAGGTAGGAGGAGTAACCCAGAGTCACTCACCAAACTCCCACTGGGTGCTTATGTTAGCGGGAACTCCATTAGAGACTATTAAAAAGCCATCCCACTAACAGCTCATGAACCTAAATAATCACAGGGTGCTGTTTCAACAATGCCCCTCTTAGCATTTGTGTCATCATCTTGGAGCATTGTTGGTTTCACCTTGTGGTCCCCAAAGGACCCTGTAATTGCCAGTGTCTGTGTGGAGGCTTTGTCTCTGTAATCGGAGTTCTGCAGTGTTGTACAGTTGGGTTTGCACATGTAAACTTTTTTAGGGCTTGTATCCTTCATTTAGTCTGCTGCCTGCAAACAAACCCGATCTTCTGCAACTTTTCACACCGAGTTTCAGCCTTGCAATTTTAGTTTTTAATCATCAGCTGTGGGGCAACAGAGGAAAAAAGCTCATGGATTTTTGACACATTTACTACATGGTCAGGTTTTGGAAGTGGAGCTTTGCAAAACAAGGGGTGGCTATTCAAATGATGGCCAATCAGCCTCTTTGGAACCACTACAGCACGAAATACTCAATTGTGGATTAAAGCCACAACATGCAGGATCCTACAAGGCAGAAAGCAACATCCCAGTGTAAATATCCTCACATTGCCAGCGGGTGTTTTCACACTCCAGGTGACACTGACTGCAAAGAGTTCTACTCTTTCCCCTGGTGCTGCAGATATCCACATCTTGTTTGAGAAAAAGAGGCTTTAAAGTCATCTGTAAAACCTTGAAGAAGCATCAACATGCCTTATACTGCACTATAAAAATTGAGCACTGAATATTTTACTATAAAGAGTGGACATCTTAAACATTGGCAAAGGTTCCTTGCTTTAAGTCTCATTTTAGTTCTTCGAGTAATAAATAGAAAAGTTATATTTGTATCTCCCTCTTCTCTATTTTTGATTTTGACGATCTGAAATATTATCTGACCCATGACTCAATGGGTTAAATACAATTTTCATCTATTTGAATCCATGTTCTGTGAATTAAATGTTTATTTTAAGTCTGCCGTCTTTAGTAAGTGCTCTATTTGTTAAGCATTAATTTACCAGTCAACTAAACATATTTAGGGCCTCTCTGTTTTAATGATGCCACTCTGTCTTAAGAGGTACATTTGTGAGCAATGAAAACAACCACGGCTGATCACCAATTTCTGGGATTCAGGCTGTGCACTGGCTCTCGCCGAGACTCGCTGAACCCTGTAAAAGACGCGTAAAGCCCCCACACTTTGCACCAATCTTTCTGTTCACTGGCCTCTTCAACTTCATTTTCCCCTCACTGTGTGCCTGTAAAGCATGCAGGTACGGTGATATAAAACAACCTTGTAACCTACCAACAGTACCTTCTATATCCATCCCTAGAGTCAACACGCAGAAGCTGAAAATATCTGCACGAGATTTCATCTTTCCTTCTACCTCAATGAAAATCATAAAAAATGTAACAATAAAAATGGAATGACAGTCTAGGTGCTGTTTGAGTAGAGACCTTTTTTTGCCTGAATCCACCCCACGGCCAAAGTTTTTACTGATGGCTTGTGACCTTGTATAACTTCACACTGAACTTTCTCTCACTTCCATCAATGTGCATGTGCTCAGTTAACCCACTGGCATATATGGATACCTGCAATGTCACCAAGAGATTTTTTTTTTTTTTTGATAGAGAAAAATAACATAAAAAGGATGAAAGTTACTCAGCCAGATTTCGTCGCTTTAATTGGCTGCAACACTTCTGTATTTCTGGATGTCTATTAATTAGGCAAATGTCCTTCGGCTGATAAAACAAGTGGCCTTCTTGTTCTAGTCCACAGGTATCCCTTTGAGTCAAAGACATTGTTTGAATGCCATAATTATCATGTCATGCAGACAGTTTTTTTTAAATCAGCACATAATTCCAATTAGCAGTCTCCTCGGATCATCAATCAACTGTATTTTGCAGCTTTGTTGTTTTTATATGTTCCAAAAATAAAACTGGCAAAGTAACGATTTCTCAGTAGCTACTACTCTCCAGGTGAGTGTCACTCTGCCCCACATCACCTGGTTCCTACTTAAGATGTAAATCTTTACTTTGATTTGTTTAAAACAGCAGCAAAATGTTGCTGAAACTATTGCACTATTATTTTTACTCACTTTTGTAGCGACTGAATAGTGGAATATGGAAATTCAGACAATAATACTTCTACTACATGTGTAGTTCCACATAGTAGTTCTGTTTTGCAATCCGAACCTGGACCATAAAGTACGTATTAGTAAAGGTAAAGAAGAAAAATGTGATATTTTTACCAACACCTCTCAGAACTTTAGTTGAAACACTGGTTTAATATGGCAAGATTGGACAAACGTTACTGTACAGGTTGGAAACTGGCATGATACTGTATGTGTTTCATGGTCCCCTAAGCATGAGTCATTCTGAACGTTTCTCATACGATAGTTCCGCTCAGTGAAGCAGCAGGGACGCAGTGAGAGAGAAAGAGAGACGCAGCAATATGAGACAGCAGGAGGAAGAGGGCAAATTTGTGGAAAAGACAAAAGAGAGTGAGATCCATCTATTTGGTAAGCATAACAGACAAAACCAGAACAATCTGCTTCATAATTTAACTGATATTATTATTGAAACTGAAATACCAACACACCGCAATGAGCCTGAAATTAGACTGTATCCAGTTTCAGTACACAATAAGCACTTTGATCAGAATTTGAATAGTTTAACAGGTAAATATTTCCCCACTGAGAAGACATTAATATTCAATGTCTCACTTACTTCTTCACATTTTGACTCGTCACCAGTTAATATTAATGTAGTGAAATTATTTCCCAACCCCTGGGCCATGGATCGATGCAACCTTACGTGGCAGTTTTGTGGTGATTAACTTGAGTTTGTACAGTTTGTATTTTCATTCATCACTCCTCATTACTCCTCTGACAACAATATACTGTTTTTAAGTGAGGATTTTGAACAGGTCATCAGTATGCAAGGTAACCTTTCAGCATGAAATATGTCTGAAGGATGCTCCCCGACTATTGCTGCGAGGGCCTAAAAAGTCCAGTTTCCCAAAGTGGTTTGTTCATTTCACTCGTCCTCTCTTCCTCCCCTGTGTTGGCTGCATACGCATCAGAGACCCCGTTTTTTAGCTGAATATTGATTCTGGATGCCAATGCAGAGGCTCACAGTAATCGAGTCTTATCTTGATGGTTGTAAGTTTAATGAGGTTTGCTGTGGCCATAGATCCCCGTGGGCTGGCAAAGGGGCCGGATGAAAGGGACGCAAGCAGGAAGAGAGGGAAATATCAAGGGACGGAACATAAGATTTCCTGAAAAATTTGGTCGGAGGCCTAACAAATGGCTGTGACTAACTCGCACATTGGAACAACAATGGAAAATCATCTGCCAGTATTATAACAACTCAGCCAGTGTGTCAGATCTCTGCTGTTGTCTGTTTTGGGTTGTTGTCAAACAAGTCAGAGCATCGAAAGCACTAGGCACAAGCAATTTTCCTGTCCTCCAGTACGGAGAAATGCAAACATGAAATGTATTAGAATTGCGAGAAGCAACAATACCGAAGGACATTGTGTGTGTGTGAACCTCTGTTTGTATTATAAAAGATAGCACGCATATTCCAGCAGCATCTGATACAAGCAATTGCAAATAGTCTTTCAGATTTTGCCTGTTTGCCTTGCAACTGATGGAAAATGATTCAATGTCATTACACTGGATGTCTGGCTTTCATTTTCATCAGAAATATTCTCTGCAAAGATTGTTTTCGTATGACTTACAGCTTCCCATAAAAGCCTTATGTTCCATTATCACAGAATATACCTACACAGAGACGATATCTTCAGAGTGATATGTCCTGCATCATGTGCTGCTTATTGTTCATCCTGCGCAATCCCCCCTAGCTCTGCACAGCAAGAACAATTCTCGATATGCCATACAACCAAATGAGTCATGTTGTCGATATCTCTACACAAGCAATGAAAGATTCATGTGCATTTATTACACTTGCCAAATAAAGACATTCTCATTTCAATACAGTAAACGCACTTCATCTAAACATTTTCTAAAGAGCTGACTAAACACCGAGCGGTTCGCACTGAGCATCGCGGCTGGAGAAAGGGTCAATATCTATTTTCATTGAGACCATCTGTAAAAATCAATTGCTCATGAAGAGAATGGATTTAATGAGTTGTGATAACAAGCTCAATCCATTTTTCCTCGATCCTTCATAAATTGACCAGACGCATAATAAATGCTCTGAAAAAATGAAAACATTTTATCGCCCTGCATTTTCGTATCAATATTATGTAAATGCAGCAGCTAAGTGGTAAACAAGGAAAGGTCATTACAGATTCTCTGCTCATTATTAACTATAAATCTAGAACAATATGAATACGGCTGAGTATAAAGAGACCGACTCTCGCTCAGATTATCAACCTGTCCAACCACCCCCACCTGGAACAACAACATTTAACCAGCAGGAAGTGAGGCAGCGACGCAGAAAAATGCTCAAAATGTATTAATTGACCCAATAACTCCACCATCTCATCTCATCATTCTGTGGGCAGCCACCAAGGGGCTCAGTGTCATTTAGAGGTGAGAGCTGCGTGAGCCAGCCACAGAAAATATTACTTTTATTCAATGGATGTGATATGACTGACGGCCTCCAATTGCTTTGCTCGTGACCTTGGAGGACTGGTGCTCAGACTTAGCTTTGCATTTTGTGTGGGTGGGAAACGGTGGCCCCGCAGTCAAGCCTCACATACTGATACCTGTTTGCCTCACTAAGTGAAAAGAATAAAAGGAGCATTTCCCTGCATTTTCCATTATTACCAGATATGATGTGATTTTTATGTATATTCTGTTGTATGTTTAGGGCTTCAACTAACAACCACACGTGTCATCAATACATCTATTAACTAATTATTTGTCCATAAACATCTGCTAATAGATACATGAATTAATCACTTATATCTTGGAATGTGTGGTAATGTGGGTAAATATATATGTAAAAACTATTTCTCAATGTAGCACCTATTTAACTATATTTAAACTTTACCAAGTTGCACAAAGGATGTGGCTTTTATGTCGATAAGCATATGATTTGTGGATGAGATAGAACTACTCACTCAGAGTCTCCATGCAGGGCACTTTATTGGCAAATCTAAGTCAATTTAAGTTATTGAATTTCCCACATGCAGCAAACTCTTAAAGACTCCTGTGTTTGCTCTGTTCTTGACTTTGCGGCTGAGGACCGGGTCTATAAGAGGTGCGTCAACAAGTATATGTTGAAAACACAAGTCTGATGAACACACGTCTTTATGTTGGAAAAGATTAATGTGGTAAGATGCTGTTTAAATAAAAACTAAGCTACCAATGTGCAATTAGCATTGTAGACGTCCACACAGTCTTAATTTGTATTAAGTTGAATGTAAGAGCCAAGCTTTCTAGATGTCAGGAAACAATTTTGTGTTTATAGTTTGAGCCACTGCCTCCTCACCGCACTATCCTTTTCTCTTCTTCCTTCCTCTTCATCTTCCCATATACAGACAACACACACACACACAAAAAGGAAAGTGTGTGTGGTGCAATGAAAACATCTATCCTCAAGAGTGTAGGTCCCAGCGGCCTCAGCCAAGTGTCTGTGGGCTGATGAGGTGAAAGTAATCTAAATAGTGTTCTGAGTGGCATGAGGTGGCACACGACACACACATACACACTCACAGTAAATCGTATCATCACACCCGCGTTGTGGCATGCGGGCCCTTCCAGAGCCCTCCGTTGCTCCAAAGGGGGTGAAAATATCGAAAATGAGTTGAACCTCCACTGAGATGGGGGGTCACTGCCTTTCTCTGCAATTTTCTGTCCTCTTCTCTCAGGGGTCAGTAATTGAGCGTTGGAAATTGGAGAAATTGCCACAAGTTGAAACAAAGTCACAAAACAGCTTTATTTTCTCAGTTATATATGGACAGGGAAATAGCCAACGGGGAGCAGATGAGAGGGCCAGAAGGTGGGTTTATGTCTTTCCATGTTTGCACAAAACACAAAACAAGTGTATGTGAGTGCACAAATGTCTCGTGTGTGTCTGCGTTTGTGTGTACGTGTGCAGTCTGGCAGTCGCTCAGTGGCAGTAATTTCCGTTGTCATATATAGTTGTGTTAGTCAAGATGCTCTCGCTGGTCCCTGAGCTGGTTTCCAAATGTGGAGCAAGGCATCTCCTGACACACAGCTTGGCGTCTAAGTGCAACTTGTTTTCATCTTCAAGGACATGGTGACCCTTTTGCCATCGACGCTAAAAAAGGCAAAAATTGAGAGCATCTGACCTTCTGGGGATATTAAACAAGACAAATAGGCATCGTCCCATCAGCGTAGCTACAAAGACAAGTGTTTGATGAAGTGTGAGGATTTGGGAAAACTTGCAGTCGTTGGCAGTGACACTGAAGGACAGTGTGGTCAAGGCTGTTTGGCGGCCACGTCGTTGGCAAATAGCAGCCAAATTGTGAAACACATTCGCAGCTTCACTGCTTCAAAAGTATAAAATGAGTTTGCAGGAGTGATTAATTGTGCAGTGACACAATGCATCAGTTTAGGTTATTATTCAGAGTGATGATTATGTAAACATTAGATCCACGTCATCTACTGTGTGAATCACGCTCATCTTCATTCTGATCTACATATAATCCCCCTACTCCAAGGACAATTCTGTAATCCAGTGAAAAGAAAAAGAAAGCACTCACTATCACAGTATCAAACAAGTTATCATCCCAAAATCTAAAAGATAAAAACTTTGAGAGTAGATTTTCATCAAACTTTGAATCTTGACAAAAAGATGCATTTTGAGATTCACCATTTTCACCCATCTCATTTTAAGAGGAACTATTTCATTTTACTTTATCCATCCCTGGGCTTGCTGATGTATTCATAGAAAACAATGAGTATTCTTCGACATGCATGCAATCTGAATCATGGCAATTTCTCTCCTCTGGCTTTGCAGTATCTACAGAAATGTAATCTGTGTGTCTGTATTAAAATTCATGAGGGCAGATAAGAAGGGATTTTCATTAGTGCAGGGTTCTGAAGCTGGTAGTTTTGGAGAAAGTAAAGGCCAACACACTTCCAGCAGCACGTTGTAGGTCTGAAAAGTCAAGTCAGAGAGATTTAAGTTCCTAAGAAAAGATTTTTGAATTGTATATATTGGTAATTTTCAACATTCAAGTGGACACATTTACAACACCTGAGCATCCGCGACATGCTGCCCCATCCTGCAACAATTATTTAACCATCAGACGGCACTCAAATCACACAGGACAAAATTATCTGCAGCAAATGGAAAATAAACACAAATCACTTCTTCAAAAAAGTCGATATTAATGGATTTTTCTTTTATTAACATAGCAAACTTCAGAGATTAGCATTACATTGTGTCTGAGCAAACTGGAATGTTGGTATCTGTCTGGGGCTGGGTGATACGGTAAAAAGCTTTATCCGTAATGAGAATTATTACAATACAATTCAAGTTATTTGTTACATTAAAACTTTAAACGAACAAAGATTCAGAGCATAAACCTAAAATATGAATTTAATAAATAAAACTTTCTCTGTTAAGAATTTTGTCATAAATCCACAATGCTGATCTTTGATGTGTTTTTATTGTACTTACAATAGTTGTGACAGATAAGATTTAAATCAAAATGTAAACAACTGTTGTTATTAAGTTTCACTTTCACTAAGTCGACCACGGAGTCTACTGTCAGTCTGCTGCCTACTACAGGAAGAGTCAGTCACAATGAGTCAGAAAAAGAGCTGTTGTTCACGTGGGCACATTGTGTCTTCAGACAGCGTGATACAGCACAAAACGTGGCTAAATGCTAATACTGTTCGAGTAGTGCAGCCTCTTTGCAAACGCTCAGTCAGAAGTGTGGCCGTGCAGATGCCCTCGTGGGAGCAGAGGCACACCTGGAGTAAACAATGAATAGAACATTAAATGTTAAGTATGAGCAACAGTTTGTTAGTAAGTGCAGTTCCTCAGCTGTTTTATCAGCAGCTCAATAAGCAGCAGTGACAGAGGTTAACTGTGAGGTTAGTGACAACTTTGCCCTGGAGCTGTAGAAGAGTCGCTTCTGTGCTTCCAGATGACGTTTGGAGGCTATTATACAAGCAGCAGTTTAATGGCTTCACCCCCAATGGCAGAGACGCCATACATACACTATTCCATTCATGTATAGCTTGTTTCTAATAGCCACAAGAGTTGTAGCAAACAAATACTGTTTGCTAAGTGTTCTTTAATACTGAATGTACTGCAGCAGCTGCTGTACTGTAGAATCCACTGCAGAGAACATGAAAACTTTACAGATATCGGTTTTAAAGAACGATGGTCATGCACACAAATGTTTTCTTTGTTTCTTTTCACACAAAGGTTACTGACATTAAATTACCTTTTTGCATAGCTAACTGTACAATAAACGATGTGAGAGCAGGTGGTTGGGCGACGCCAACATCACATTAAGGATCCTAAAGTGTGCTGAGGCCGGCCTGTTTTCATACGTAGACTTTTTATTCAACATTCAACATTTGCCTCACAGCTGGCTGAGCACATATCATGTGCAAGAGATTCTGTGATGATAACTTGATGCAAAAAAAAATGACTCCACGTGTGAAAGTTAAAGCCATTAGAGTTTGGCAGCAGGCTGTTTGTTGAACAGCTCGATTTAACACTTGCACATTAATCGTGCTACATGTTGCTTGCAGCTGCAGCAATATTTAAATTCTGAACAAACAAGCAGGTAAACATTTTATCAACTCAACAGATATTGTATCTCAATATACTGAGAGTTAGTTCTGATGTGAGTTTGAGTGCATTTTATCTTAGCAAGGTGCTGCATTTTATTCTCAATTTATAAATATCACTTTGTGCAACAGCAGAAATGTGAGGGGGGGGGGGGGGGGGGGGAGGGGCCTTGTTTTGCC
>JAUYWH010000006.1:17941884-17956851 GCA_034779795.1 Ctenopoma multispine | reverse complement strand
CCCCCCCCCCCCCCCCCCCCCCCCCCCCCCCCCCCCCCCCGGCCTGGGTGTGACACTTCTTATTTCCATGAAAAACCAATAAACCACAGGTGCCCAACACTCTTTGTTATCCGTTCTGGCACAGACACACCCACTGCTAATTAATAGAGGGGACAGAAGTGGAGTGCCATGGTCTTCTCTGTTTTAAGCGTATGTCACGCTGTCACCAGAAATTTGTTTTGTAGCCGGGACTAGATTGTGACTGCAGGCTTCCTGACAAGGCTTCAGGCACTTGGTTTCTAAGCGCCAGCTGGTCACTTATTAGCTCTGGCATGCATTGGAAGTGCTATTGATGCACAGCTAATGGAGAAAAACAGTCTTAACTTCAGACTCTATTTTCTCAGTCCATAGCCAGAGCTGGCAGAAGCTACACGTGCAGGTTCTATTACACTGGTTAACCCCTGAAATGTATGCAGATGTAAGTTAGTGGCTAACTACCACTAACATACTAACCCTTCTTAAATAATTCATGCAGATCTAGGACCAAACAGTAATATCCTTGCAACTTTATATGTAGACAACACATCAACAATAACAGTTATACCCATGTAAATAAGTCAGAACAAATTCTTCTTATTCAGCAGTAATACAAATAAAATGATTACTGATGGTTAGTCATTCAGCATTGGAACTCTCTTACTTATGGTCTCAAGCGTTTGGCAGTAAGTGAAAATTTTATTTCACAAACAAGCAGCCAAGATAATATTTCTCTGCGGGGTGGCTGGTCCCGTGCTACATGATACAGTGAGTGATCTCAGTGATTTAGGCGCACCTCGATATCAAGCGGCTGCTCTTTTATACTGAGAGGGAGCCAGCTGAATTTAGGTAAACACGGCAGATGCCCCCTGGCTTTGGAAGTGTTCCAGGTAAGACCATATGGAGGGAGAACCAAGGGAAATTCCAACTCCCACATGACATGGGAGTGTTTGGGGGAAGACCTGTAACAGGCTTTGTCTCACCACATTAAGAAAATGGCCGAACTGACAGTTAATACTGTGTGAAATGAAAAAAAAGGGCCATATCATAGTATCCATGAAAACACCAGTATCGATTTTACATTTGAAGATGCATTTGTATCATGCTCTGTTCTTTCTCAACATCTTTCTCCCGTATTTTGTGCAGCCCCTCCCTCTCACCTTCCCACCCGTGTGTGTGTTAACAGCCATCTGCCAGTCGAACAGCTGTGTTCACCTGCCAGGTTGAAAACAAAGTGACAGTTTTGGCACCATTGAGGTGCGCGAGAAGAAAAAGGGGAATCTATCCCATTCTTCTTCACTCTTCTTGTTGTGTCTTTTTTCTCATGCTTATGTTACACAGGAAACTGTTAGATACAAACATTCACATGAATGTAAAAGCATGTGATACAATAATGTAGAATAAAGACATGAATATTTATTGGGGGTCAAACTGCTCGAGTGTGTTTTGTGCTACTCAGCAACAACCAGCACTCAGCAACTACCTTGTGGAGCATTTAGTGATGATTTCCCTCAGGAGTCAGCTGAGACCAAAGTACATCTAAAAGACACCGAGAATACTGGACTAAACAAAATGTGAGGTTGCACTTTAAGTGCAGGATGTGAACATCTGGTTTATGTGTCAGCTAAAAAGGTGGCACTGTATCAAGACACCAAAGTAGCCACAAAAAAATGACCATGCTGTAATTGTACATTAGCAAACATTTAGCACCAACCTACTGTAGAACCACCCTAGCAACTACAGTCCCTTGACAACTACTTAGTCAATGTCCTTCCAATGAGAAACAAAGGATGTCCCCAAATACCACTTTTTGGGCTCTGGAGCATCGATTAGATAATTTCTAATGTCCTATTTGTAACTCAGCTTTTGTCATATCAGGGTTTGTGTATTCTCATGTTCGCTGTTGTGAGTGAGAGGGATGTCAGGCTCCAAGGCGGATATATAGCCTATTTATTTCCACATTTTACCAGCACAATTACAGTTAAATTATTACTAATATCTATCATTTTAGTAAAAATAAAAAGTAAATCTGAAAATAAAAACTTAAACTGAATACCTCTCTATCTAACACATATTTGAATATCCCGATATTTGAGCCTAGCCCTATATCTTTAAAATAATAAAATATAAAATCATATTTATGACCCATGGGGCTGTGGTGATGTTATGGTGCGGGGGGGGTTGTGTCACAGCAGCTTTGCTAAAAACTTTGTTAGGAAGGAGAGATCCCTCTTGTTGACTAAAGGCAACCACCAAGCAAGGGTCAATAAAGCTGCAGTGCCTGTTCACCCATGACTCTTCTCATCCACCCCTGATGGTGTTGATTTATTACCCCTCAACAGTGCCTCCTTTCCTACACCCTTCACCTCCTCATCTTTCCTTCTTCTGTATCCTCTCACCTGCTTTCTCCTAATTAGGTGACCTAACGTGTTGCAACTCAAGAGATGTGCGGTGTGACCACATCACCTATAAACCACAAGCGCACTCAAATACACACACACATAAAACTGAGTCATTAATCAAAGCAGCAGTAAAACTGACTGACGGTAGACAAACATGCTCTTTAGACATACATACAGACGAACGCACTGTTATATGAAGCTGCTACTAATAACTCTCAGTCTCTTCTGAACTCATAACCTGCAAGTTAAGATACAGTATCATCAGAGGAAGTCGGAACCCTGCTGTGTGTTCTCTCTGTTCTAGGACGTGCGCTGGCAATCAAATTATGCCGGGAGAAACTTATGAACTAGTTACTGATATGTCTAGAAAGATATAATTCATCTGAATTATTCAAAGCATTTTGATTAACTTCCTCATGATAATGAAGACTGGAAAACAGATCCTGTGCTGTGACACGGCGAAGACTATACTGCAACAACTCAGTTTGTGGAGGCTGAGTGGAATGAACGAATGTTGCTTTTTCCAAATACAGCAAAATAGAAACAATAAGCAACATAGAAAAATCCAGTCAAAACACTGTTACATGTGCAATTAAGAAACAGCTAAGGGTTGGTGACAAAAGTACACAACAGTGAGCAACAGCAACTTAGAAAGGAGCTTAGAAAAAGTTAGGTAGGACAACTAAACCCGAGTGAACTTAAAGGGAGTAAATCATGTAGGATTTTTCTACTTTTAAACATCAAAACGCATTTAACCAATTATCATATTTATTTTTCTTAATTGTTCCCCTGATTCCTGGCCACATTTCCACACAGAACCCCGACCCCCTGAAAGGGCCTTAAACAGGCTGTTCATCCACAATAATTTCCCTAAGGGGAAAGTATCAATTATTATCATCATTAAATCCACTTACATAAAACAATTTGGCACAAAACTTGAATTTGATTGTGTGATCCGTTACACACGTGTAACTTCATCTCCAAATGGCAGAATATAACTTCAACGGAATAAGAAAATGCAGGTTAAATTTCTGTTTCTTACTGCAGTGAAATGTAGTGACCAAATGTAAGGTTAGAACATTTCTCTGGAAAATCCTACAAACGCAATAAACTCATGTCAGTGCATAAGCATAGTGTGGTTCAGACCAAATAAGGAACGGCCACATACTCTCACCCATCGTTTCCCTTTAATATCCAATCTATGTTTCTAAAAATGACCTCTTCCAATTTAGAACAAGGATTGCTCCTATCAAATCCTGTGTACCAGTAAATCACTCTGTGACAAGACTGTCAGGACTCTGCAACACACCGCAAACCTGACAATGCCTCAACCTCTCTAACTCAAGGTCGCGGATTAATTTCCTTTTCCACGGCCCCATGAGCATTCTGGTATTTGCTTCATGGCTCCATCTTAAAAGGCTGCAAAGATTTCTTGGAAGCGAACGGAAACACCATCTATACATGGTGTGTAATCAGCGCATGTCATCTGGAGATTTATAAAGTCTGGATCACTGGTTCAACCTTCTCTTGTACAATCTGGTCAAAACCATTAAATCTGCAGCTATACCGAATTATGAACTGCTTGCAAATGTCACACAAACAAAATATTGATTGCTTGAAAATGTCACATAAGGCCTAACATCAGTAGACAAGAGAGCCAGTAAAGTGCAGAGAAGTCGCTTTAACTTTTACTTTATGCACCACAACACCACTGCACATGTATTTAAATAAAGGTTTCAATAGACAAATCAGTAAAAACATCTAACAAGGGCTTAACAAAAGAGCCAGACTGACAAATCAGCTGAATGTATTGTTATTGATTTGATATAGGTCATTCGAAGTAAAGTCAAATCCATAAGAGCTCAGCCTTGATACTGTTGGGAGTCAGTGGTAGTGCAGTAGGATCTGGTTTAGATCCCACAGTTCAAAATGTCAGTGCAGATCTACGAGTACGGAAAAACACAAAATATTACACTAACAAGAGCGAGAGAAGAAGACCCGAGCCAAACAAAGACTGACAGGAAGGCCAAGATCATAGAGCTGAAGGTTAGAAAAGAGACTGTAGCTCCTAAACCAGGTCAGGAAATATTTGCAGGCTGAACAGCAGCAAGTGCTGAAGTGCCCTTGAGCAAAATCTGATTTGTCCAGTACTCCACAGATATAAGCCGAGCAGGGTGCAAAGCCGGGAAAAACAACAAAACCTTAAGCTCTCATGCATCATCTTTTCTACATCTACCACTAACGACGCACAGATAGACGAGTCGTCCCATGGAATCCTGGGTAATTTAGCAGGTAATGAACACTCTGATGAAGACCTTTCATATCTGGCAGTGGAAGAAACGCACACATTAACGTAGTTTTTTCAACAAGCAGACAAATAACATCCACCGAATGTTAACTATAGTAACTCTTAATTTTAGTGTGATTATATTTTATTTAGCAAAACATGTCCTATAAACCTGAACGTCTTATTTAAAAACTACATTGTTTTATCTGTTTAGATTATGACCCTCACATCCTACATAACTGGTCACAGCACAGAGATAGTATAAACTGAATCAAGGTTTTCCCACATGTGCAACTGCCTCTTACCACATGACTGAAATCCCACGCCTGGAAAAAAAAACACACAATGTGGTTGGAACTTGTTCTGACGTGCGTTTCTCAATCTCCTGATTCCCGTGTTAATGTGAACTTTCAGAGTCAGCTTATAGAAAATCGGATACATATCTTGAGACAAATCATCTTGGTAGGAGACACAAGAGTCAGGAAAGGATAAAGAGAGCCACTAGCGTAAAAGAGACGTTTAAAGAGTAAGGAATGGGAGACATCTACAGAGGAGAGTTGGATCACCAAGTCTATCGATCAAGAGTGTAGCATGAGAGACTTCAAATTGCAGAAAATGTGCCCTTGGGCAGATCAACAGCCTTTTTCCCTCTGAAAGAAAATGACTGTTGCATTGAAATGACTCCAAATGGCTAAATGCTATACACGGGTCATTGATGGGCTACGGGTGTGTGTGCGTGCACTGGTACAGAGAGCCGTCCTGGCCACAGGCAAACAGTCTCCATCCGATTAAACAGAGCAGGACGGGGTAATTATTCACCTTCACTTGCCCTTCTAAGGTCTCATATACTATACTAGCACACACACACACACACACACACACAAACACGGCAAGTGCGAAAGAAGAGGTGCACCTGACCGCACTGACATGATATTACAGTCTTGCCATTGCATTATTGCCTGTGCATCATGTTCTCTTCACAGGCTCTGACCACAGTTTGCTTTACTCAGTCTCACTAACCATTTCGTCGTCATCAGAGGACTTCGACAGATGTTAACTGCAAAACTCTTTTGTCAATCTCACCTGCAGTGAGACAGAAAAAATTAAAAAACAAGTCTAATAAGAATAAAAGTCAATTTTATGGAGCATTATAAGATAATCATATCATCTTTATATGAGTGTATGGATAGCAGAAATATGACACAAAGCAGAAACTAGCAAAGCATATTTCTCTTAGGCATCTACAGTACAGTATATACCGAGCACAAAAACAACCATCAGCGTTTATCTGAACTGCAAGTCAGCATCATTTAGAGGTATACGCATTTCTGCAGTTAGCAGCTACGTTACGTGATTGTGAAGCTGCTCAGCTAATTTAATCATCGCAAACTGATGTGAGGCAGAACTTTACTATATTTATAAGGGACGTAAAAACCAGCTGAAATGAGAGAAGTCAAAGAAAGTAAAGGTAATATCCAGCATCTGTTACTCAAAGTAAAGCAACAAGTCAGCAAAAAGCAACACTAGAATACAGTCGTCTGAGTTGTAAATGTGAAACACGCTCCTACGTTACACAGTTTTTACCTATTTCAGCAGGATGACTGGTCATTTCACTGCTGTAAATCCACAAGAGAAGAACATGCATACACCATACAACACAGCCACAGCACTTCATACTTTAACACAATATGACATCAGAAACAAAAACTGTTTTAAAGTCAGAAAAAAAGAAGAAATTCAAACATCCAGGTTCTGTGAGCTGGTGATCAGTCGGATGTAAAAACTGGTGGGTGATGCTTTAATCACTGAGGATGAACTCCAGCTTTTATAATTTGCCATCACTTGATGTACACTGTTTTATGTGAACTTACATGATAAGTTTAAGCATGTTTTTCATTTACCATATGCTCTATTTACTTTTTGAAGTCTCGGGTGCACCTCATGTTTAAGTTTGTGTTTTATTATCTCCCTACAAGACAAATCTCCCCTTCAAAGTTCACATCAGAGTAGTTTTTACACAGATGTCACCAGCAACCCGAGGAAGCATTGTTTTTCCTCTTCTGCCAGAGAAACTTTATCTCATGTCATACCCAAAGCCAGTACAACATAACACAGAAACATAACCTCTGCATCTGCACAGCGTGCCTCATCACAGACAGCATCACATCCTGAAGATACGGAACAACTTACAGACGCTTTCTGAATCTCATTAAGGTTTTTTCTTTTCTTGTCAAAGGTCATGGTCTCAGACAGGAAAAGAGCTGTACAAGGACTCAGAGGGAGGATGAAGAAGAGATGAACATTAAGAAGCTGACGAGAAGGAAATAAGAATCGAAGGAATGGTCGATCCATTTTGGTGGACAGCTCTGAGATCCAGTGTGTGCACAGCAACATCAATCACAGCAGGTATCTGGACCCACGGTCAGTGCATACCAACAGATAGCTCACTGACTGGTGTACACACACACACACACACAGTGTGAATGTGTAGGAGTAGCTACAGACTTACACATACTCAGATTCTCAGACAGATGCAAACACAAGCATAAATAAAAACAACCACATCCACTGACTTGCACGCAAACACACGGGGGTTAAAATATAAGCAGCACACTGAAGATGTCACAGTCTCACTGCTAATGAGAGTCGACATATTATTCCCTCCCCTGCAACACTAAGGGATGGCAGCGAGGCACTGTGCATCTTAACAACACAGGCCCGGTTTGGCTGAAAACATAATTCTTTCCCGGTGAGCGGAGCGTGTTTGAGTCAAATTAAGTTAGATATACACACACCCACACACACTTCAGAAGCGCTACACACAAATATACCCACCCTAACAGTCACTGTGTATCTCTAGGAGGTCCAGTCAAAGCAGAGTGGTGGTGAAAACTAATGATAAGAGCAAGGTTGAAGTCTACCAGCTCCACTGTGTGTGTGTGTGTGTGTGTGTGTGTGTGTGTGTGTGTGTGTGTATGTGTGTGTGTGTGTGTGTGTGTGGGAAAGTGTTTATGTGTGGGCGTCTTCTTCTAAATGATATGAAAAACACAGACAGGCTTGTAAGTTGAAATAGCTGCCTCTGGGCACTGTAGTCATCCATCAATCCAAAAATAAAATAATAAATAAATCACACTCACATCGTAACATTTATTCAGCCTTAAAGTGAGAAGAGAGAGAAAGAGCAGGGACGACGATATCTTGGTCACTTTTACATTTTATACTAAATATTGAACGTTTGAGTCAACATCTCATTTATTTGGTTCAAATCTAAGCTGACGCAATAAATAACCAGCAATAAAAGCTGGTTAACTTTAAGAGGAAACAGCTGAAGTGACACATCGTGGGCCGATATATTATTAAAGCTTCTGTTAAACTAGCTGAAATGAAATGAAGGCACCAGACAAGAGAAAAGAAACAGGCAATTTCTGCTCAATCATAACAGCAAACTCACATTTCAATTAAGTACAGAACAGCAAAATGTAATGTATGTAAACAGCACTGTGACACTTTCACAGCATTTGTCTCGTGACATCATATAAGGCCTTTGAACTGTATGGTCTTGATCACAAATAGTGCTTTCTCTCCCTTATGAGAGAAGGATGAAAACAACAATTAATGACTTTAATTATTTTCTCTATAATTGACTAATAATAACTGATTAGGGCACAAAATGACAGAACTAACTGTTAAAAAATAGCCATCACTATTCTCTGAAATCTAAATTAAAATATTTCATAGCTTGTTTGGTGTCGAGTTCACTGAAATCTGGCAAATCAAATAATCACTTCACAGAATGTTTGACTGTGCCTGACAGATTCAGTACTGTTGCCAGATAATCTTATCTGGGTCAGTTAATCATCCTAATTGTTCCAGTTTTTCTGAAGCTGGTTTCTGGGGATTTAAATCCAAAACAGTTTGGATCATTACACTTCCTATAAATTTAATCCGACTAAAAAGTACTTCAGATGTATACTGGAGCAAAGTGTGGTCAAGTAAAAGAAGTAAATCTGTGAATGAGTAAAGTAGCCTAATGAATTATGTTAGAGCCAAACGCCATTAATTGAGCTAACGTGCAGTGATCATCCTGAAATGTTTGTAGCCACGTTTAACCACAGCGTAAATCAAACACACAGGTAGATGTGGAAGAGATGTATCACAACAGCCACAGCCTCAAATCTTAGCTTGAACAAAAGTGACGCAGTACTTACAGCTGGTCTGCGTGTCCAGGTGCGCGGGAAACTTGTTTAGGAGAAATTCCTCCACACGGTCACTTTGGAAAGCGTCATGCGTCATGCTGTGTCCATCCGCCATCTTGAACGTTCTTCTTCGTCTTGTCTTTTAGTGGTTGTTGGCACAAAGGTTTTTTTTAGCTGTTTTTTTTTTTTTTGCCCCAGCTCCTGCATTTTAACTTTTAATATTACTTAAGTTGTCTGCTTTTTGTAAGCATTCAGCTTTGAAATAAAAAGAACATTTCATCAGCACCACTGTCATGAAGCACACATGACATTGCAAACAACAGAGAGATCGGTTGTTTCCTCCAGTTTCCAGTCTTGTTCTAAGGATTGTTTTAATCCCAAATCACTCTGAACTCTTCACTTAGTTTATTGGCGTCTGGTATTTTAGGTGCGTGACAAAATCTCAAGTAATGTGTTGTCCAAGAACTTTTCCACCAGCTGTGAAGTGCTAATGTCTTATGTCACCCACTATGTGCAGTTTATACAATTTTCCCTGCAGCAATGCATGCATCCATATTACAAATCTCTGTTGTTGTTTTATTAAATTCCACTAAACTCCATGCGCACTGCATTTAAACGTCTACAGCAGGCTTCATAACCAGAATTCGGGAATTAGACGCATTGGCAAGCTCGGCCACAGTGGGGAATACTAGATCTGCTATAAGAGTTTAGCAGATCACAGAGTTTCCTGAGGCACATCGGAGTTAGAGACGAGGGACTTCTCAGTGAGGACACAGAGGACGGGCTAATTCAGGAGAGTTCAGTAGAATCTGCTTTAAAGCTCAGGTATGTTTTGACAGCCTTGATGTGTTTTTTTTTGCAGGGCAGCTCACGAATCAATTTGCTGGCTTCAAAGAAATGGCCAAACTCTTAAGAAATCAACGCAAAGTGCTGTGAAGCGCCTGATGCTGCAGAGGATAAAATGCTGGATCTGGCACGTTTCTCTGGAGCCAGGGAAACTGTGAAACAGTTTCACTGTTTTTGCACAGTTTGACCTGTGTTGTCACCTCCAACTACACCTTTTAGACTGATCAGCTACCAGCATGTCCTGCAGTCTTGGTGAAGATGCCACAAGTAAAGTTATAAAATGAACTACAGGTCAACTTCAACTCAAACTTCTTGTGAATCTGTGGGAATAATAATTTATATGTCAGGTAAACTCTGGAATGATCCTTTAATCTTGTGTATCAGACTAGGAGGTTTTCCTACAGTGAAGTTAAATGAAGTGCAGGATCAAAGACCTGGCTGCAGCTCAGAGGCCCTGGAGGAGGTTAGACGTTCAGCATCCTCACTTCTCCTCTCCTCTTCCCTCTCCTCTCCTCCTCTCCTCGCTGGTTTCAGTGTGCTCTGCTACAATCTGATGTTATGAGATGCCTCTGTCCCTCCTTCCCCTCTCTCTCCCCCTCCTCTCTCTTTCGTTCTCCTGACATCTAGTTCAAAGGAGCCACCACCCACTAACTACCCCCCATCATCTCTCTCATCCACTTCTCTGCATCTCTTTCCCAGTTTCCTCAGTAGGGGGTATTTAGGTTTTCCCTTCTGACACTACTTGGTCTCTCGTTTTTTTTTTCACTCCATCTCTCACTCCCTCCCTCCTCCCACTCTCACAGCTCTTCCACCTCTCTCTCTGTCATACTCCTCCTGTCATACACCTTCTTTTTCCTTTAGTTTTTAGTGCATGCAGTAGACTTTGTGGACCTCTGGGTTTCTAAATCTGCTTCTGGCCATGGTGACTTCCTGCTGGGATGCTACTGCCCTACATCCATCTCACCAGTTGATTCTCCTGCCACACACACACACACACACGCATCGACTCCAATTAACTCCTTCAACATTCACCTTCTAACCTCTCTCCATGTGTGTGCAGCGAAAGGCCAAAAATCTAATGTGTGTCCATCCACAGGATTTTATGTGTGTTCACACGTTTCTCCATCATGACCTGTTGTCCTCACAACTTCAAAGACTATTTTATGGTTACGACTTAATTAGTGATCGTGCATGTGTGTGTGTGTGTGTGTGTGTGTGGGTGGGTGGAGACAAGCTTGTCAGTTGTGTTATTCAGCCTATTGATCCTCTCCTCCTCCTCTGAACCATTTGACCTGATTCATTATTAGAAAGGGGCATCCACTCACTTTACTCTGCTGCTCTCCCTTAAAGAGCTAATCACACAGTCGCACAGAAACCTAAGTACAGACACACAAAGTCTAAACATCGGCAGGGATGTACAGTACACACACCTCTTTTCGCTTGTGCAGCTCACATACGAGCAGGTTTTTAAAGTGGTCCTTTGCCGGCCTTGCTTAGGAAGGAAGAGAAAGCGGGTGAACTTCTTCTGACCTCTTGTTAAGCAGTCACGTTATGTGTGTGTGTGTGTGTGTGTGTGTGTGTGTGTGTGTGTGTGTGTGTGTGTGTAGTCTGGAGGTTGAAAGGAGTCATTTTAAATGTGAACTTGTGAATTCAGAACAGAAGAAGCCAAATATAATTGTGCATGTCACATAGATAAATAGTTTTCATGTGCTGTTATGTACTCAAACACTGATCTACTTCCTCCAAGACATCTCATTTCCCTGGTTTAGATAATGACATACAGATGATGATGAAATGTGATGATGATGATGATGATGTTGATGATGATGATGATGATAATGATGATGTTATCTGATGATGACGAGCTCTTTATGTGTAGGCACAACTGCTGCTGTTAGGCAGAACAGATTACACTCCCTAATGGTTGTTTCTCTCCCCCTCTTTCTCTCTCTCACACGTACAGTCGTGCAAATACACAAAATCATACTTGAAAGGTTTGACCTTCTTTAAAAGGGACACGAGTTCAAGCAAAAACACACATCAAGTGGAGTTGCGTACATGCCCTCTGCAGACCTGATGCACACACACACCTATACACACAGACACACAACGAGGCAATCGCTCGTTAAAAGACCAAATGTCTCAGTATGGAGGAGTGGCAGCCATTTCCTGCTTTAGGAACCAACACACACTAGTTAAAGGATGTGAAGATGTACACAGGACAAAGACAATTAAGGCAGATATAATCACTACCTCCATAAAGCCAGGATTGCATTGTTCCAACATGGACAACGTGTTGGTAATTTGCACCTTACCAGGATGGCCAGTCTCTAGGGAGGAATAAGTTCCCCCAAATAGTTATCTGTCACTAATCTTGCTTGTGGGTGCAGAAACTGTGCTTTTCTATAGTCACCGTTTCCAACAATGCAGCACTGCCCCCTCATGGCTGTTTCTGGACCATCAGCAGAGCAAATCAATAGATTCAGTGGGATCAGGACCGAAGTTTCAAATGCTGTTAATCAACACATGTTATTTTCATACAACATAAAGATTAAGAGAACATATGCAAAGCGATAAAAAAAAGGGAATCCTTACGAATCCCATGTGAATATTCTGACAGCAACTTCAATATTCAGGACATTGACTGACGTGCGGAGCTTAGCATACAAGGAATGTGTTTATTTGATAGAAGAATCATATTTGACCTCCTCTTAAAAACTCCTTCTTATTCTAAAACGTGTGTAGTGGTCAATTTGTCCTGTAGGGATGTTGTATATTAGAGGACGCCCAAAGGAGATCAAATGAATTTTAAATATATGTATCTCCGTGTCATAGTGACAGCTTTGCGGTGACAGAGGCCTCTGTCATTGTTAACTCAGGTTAACAGATGGACACAAATGAAACTAAACTAAATCCTCAGTTTCACCGGGATTCAAGAGTCACACCGACAACCACAATGAAAACAGGAGGATGATTTGTGTACTTTGAAACGTTCACTTACATTCTGCCAGCTTGTCAGGTCGTTTGTCTGTGCTGCACTGCTGACATTGCTGAGGACAGTGAGATGCAAGGACGCTGACCTCACCCTCTTTACAGGCTGCAGGAAGCCTTGAGGCTGACAAATTGCCGGAGCAGCCCCAGAGGGAGTCACCTCAACATGTTACTACATGACCCTCACATTTCCAGAGAGGCGGACTTGGGAGTTCCAGACGTTTGATAAACAGCAAATAAAATGCGCCTTTCTGCATTTATATGCACAACAACAAAAATGGCACATTTGCACTTTTTCCAAGGACGATAGCATCCGTGTTATTGATTTTCTGTTGCTTCTCTGATGCAATTACATGCGTGTAATCAATACGTTTCTGTGCTGTGACAAATGACCTGGGATGATACAAACACAACTATACACCAACATCCAACAAGCATCTACAATAACAGGTTTCCCACACAGTTCTCCCAGCGTACGTGTTATACAGGAATGGTTTAAAAATACATCTTTGTAGTTTTGAGATGCTCACACTGGGATGACTTGCACAAACATTGCTAACAAGCTAACAGGAGAAGTGCAAATTTCTCAAAACAAATACAAAGCATCTGCTGCGAGACCTTGTTGACTTTTTCGAGATGAGATGTCAAGACGAGAAGCTGCTAATTAACCCGACTCTCACTTGTTTTAAAGAGCGGGAATGAGATTACTTAGTCACATTACCATCTTTTGATCATCAGTTGAGAGCTGAACATATTTAATGTGACCCTGTTCCACAGGTGTAATGAATAATGGCTACTGGTTAAAGATATTAAGACGACGGACAAAGGCTTGACTCAGTCTGACATACTCGAGGACAAATACATTTTTATGAGATCACGCAGGAAACATATGAAAGGTTAATAACCAGCTTACTTGTTGTTTATGTATGTGAGAGAAAATGCAGACTCACATGTACATATGTTCTCAAGGGCATTGCTGAGGCTGTACAGGCGACAGAATATTTTCCAAACTGTTTTGCCTCACAAATTTTCATTTAGACAGGAATATGCTAAAAGCCCCCGCATGTGCTTCCAACCCTCAGGTGGTAACGCTTCCGTTTTCCCTCCTCCTGCTTCGAGCTTCTCCTCCTGACAAAGTCACAACTTCAAAGTCAAAACAGAGGAGAGGTGTAACACACACGCACACGTGCGTGCAGCCACATGTTACACATATATCCCCTTTTTCCACATTTCCTGCCCTGTCATCCAGTGGGGCTCTTTCGCCCTTTGTGATGTATAATTGAAGCTGTGTGTAATTTCACCGACTGGTTTCCAGCCGAGTCCCACTCGGAGCTGAACTTTCACTTCTCTCATCGATGTAGAATATTCTCTCTGATGTGGAGAGACCAGCTCTTTGAATGCGCTGGTTAACATGCCCTCCCTCTCCCAGCCTCACCCCCACCCTCACCCTCTCATCACCCTTAAGAGGCAGTTCACATAGTGTCAAAGCAGACTGAGCAGAAGTTTAGTAAATGTTATTTGAATTAGCCAGACTCTCTTGTCCTTATTGTCCTGTGTGGTTACTTTAGTGCACAATCACTCACCAGATCTTCCTCTATGTTTTACGCTTTGAATTTGTTTGCTTGTTTGATGTGAACATCTGCATCTGTCCTGGAGTGTGGGGATGAAGCCTGCGGAAAAGGCAGGGGGAGATTTTGTCAGACCAGAGATTTCAAGGTCGAGACTGACCTTTTCATGCTCCACTTTTAAGCCCACACGAAAGTCCTGAAAGTGTGATAGATGAAATCATAACAGCTACTTAGCTCATGTGTCAACAGATCCATTGCAATCACAACTGAGCAAACTCTGTTAGCAGATTAGGTCTGTGATACATCTGAAGACTCTGGACAGAGCTAATAAGTGGACTTTACACCACACTACAGTTTCCACAGTCAAGAATGAACTTTTGTGCTTTTTTTTGGGTTCTGATTTGGATGAATTGACCCCAGAAAAGTTTCTTGTGTAGGTTTCTTCCTTTTCTGAAGTTTCTGACAGCGGGGAGGGCAGCAAACACGGTGGGTGACGTGTGGTAAAGGCCCTTAGCCATTGTGAGGACACTGTAATGAGTCGTGGCAACTGGACTTCTTTCTTCCAAGTAGAGACGTTTCGTTCTACATCCACAGAACTTTATCAATCTGAGTTAAGTTGGCTAGTGGCCACAAATATATCCTCCAGGTTGGTTTCACCTCAC
>JAUYWH010000006.1:17883205-17941784 GCA_034779795.1 Ctenopoma multispine | reverse complement strand
AAACGTCTCTACTTGGAAGAAAGAAGTCCAGTTGCCATGACTCAATCTTCAGACAACTTTACCTGGATGACTGAGAAACTTCACAGAGACACTGCAATGACTTTCAGATAATTATTAATGGGTGCTGAAATGTCACACCTGGCTGGGTTTTCACACTTTACTCTTGCTGCCATCTTGGCTCAGCAAGGCTTAAAGTTGTCCCGTGCAGCTTCTGCACATTGCAAATTTATGTCTAAACTAGTCATTGTTTAGTTTATGACAAATAGGTCCAATATGTATGTAAACACAGACAAGCTTATCTTCATGATTAATAGGTTCAGATACGGATCACAGATAATGTTTGTGCTCAGTTTAGCCTGCACCACATACATTAGTACAGTGCATTGCAGCTAGTGATGCATAAACGAGTGCACCGTTCCTCTCATATCCACATAAATAGATCACCCAGCATGACTTCCTGACCCTCTGTGACAGTAAACCTTCAATGAGTAATAAAGGGAACCTGACCTTGAGCACAGCGTGAGGCTCTCCGGCTCTGATCAGTTCCGATAAAGAGCTGAGTGCGGAGGAAGTGAACGAGGCAGCGAGGACAAAAACGGAGGACGTCTGAACGACACAGGCAGAGAAAGGATTCAGCGGGCAAAAGTCTCTCCAGACTGAATTATTTCAACAGCTACTGGATGGATTGAACTTTGCTATAGATCAATATTCATATTTTGTGAATCTTTTTGAACAGACGATGACATATTTGATTGCACGATATTTTCTACAGATATTAAACCTCCTCAGAAGTTATATTCTAATAACTCTGTTGATGCCAAGACTTGTCAAATTCTTTAGCTGAAGAAAAAGAAAGAAATGAAAAAGGAAAATACGCACACAAAATACACACAAAGATTATAAAAAAAATTTTTTAAAGAGTTGAAAATGACATGGTCGCCTCACTTCTAGCTGTAATTGTGTCTAGATTCTGTCAATCTAGAGTTGAGGCCCATTTTACCATAATTCATCCATCCCACAGCGACTGTAGAGATTCGTTCATAACAAATATTCCTCATTATACCGATAGGAGCAAGTAAATGTGCTTTTGATCCAAATGACGAATGATAAAATAATAGACACTTCATTTTTCTCCTTAACAGTTTATTCATTGTCCAAATTCATATCAGTAGACTTGGAGAAATAAAAGGAAATTTTTCCTTTTTAAACATTCTTTTAAACAAAAATATAAACACTATTTACAATCACTCGTAAAAAATACATAAAAAGCGTATGAGCAAAAAATCATGTTGTCTTTCTAAAAGACATAAGTTACAACAGCTATGAGAAGTGAGACGAAAGCAAACTTTAAGCCACAGACCGAGTTAATACCTCTTTGTACAGATTGTGCAGCACACTCACCACGTTTAAGCTTATTATTGTGCATTTCCGCTGTAATGCCAAAGTACGTCTAATAAAACACATTCACATCTCTCTTATTGCATTCCAGGTAACACGGCAGAACACACGGGCTAAATTACAATCAGCCAGTGACGAAGGGAGAGAGTTTGCCTTCCCCAATTGATGTCATTGAAAAAACTGACATGTGTTTGTAAGGTTTGAGTTGAGTATGAGAACATACCAACTGTATGAAGAATGGGAGAAGGAGAGGTTATTACTGAATGAAATTTAGCCCTGAAAAAACAAAACAAAACAATAAATTTAGCATTTGGAGTGCTTACGACAAAAAAATCCTTCGCTTGAAAGAATTAAAAGAAAAGATCCACACATGCAAAACAATTGTCTTAAAAATTATGAACAAATATTTTAAGGAAAAGAAAATGTTGCCTGGTGTTCAGGATGTTAATACTGATGTTTAATAATCTGAGGAATACAGTTGTGCAAAAAAAAAGAAAGAAAAGAGGAATTGTCAGTTTCTTACTATCAGTCAAAGTTTATACTGTAAAGATTGTTTAAAAAAAATAAGAGAGAAAAGGACTTGAGTGAAGGTCACAGTGGATTCACATCATTCATAATATCTGTAAAGGAATGAAGTGAAATCCACCAAGAGCACAGTGAGGAGTAGAGGTTAACGTCCTGCTCAGTCGACAGGCTCCGCTTTACATGGCTTTACGGCAGGGTTTGTTATGCAGACTGGGATAAAATAGCATCCAAAAACTCCTTTTACTCATCCAGTGTGAGTTTGATTGAACTCATTGTGCCATGAAACTGATGGTGAGAGACCCATAAGGGGCGAACCTTTCAGCAGGTGAGAACAGTCCAAAAAAAAAAAAGTCTTTAATTGGGAATGACGCCTGAGCCTCTCCTCGTGCGCTTTACGCTCACACTGAATGAAAACGGCTTTTTTTTTTAATGCTATGTTAATCCCAAATTTGGAAATATACTTCCACAACACACACACATTCATATCCCAAACCATAGCAGCAATTACACTAATTGACAGATCAGAAATGGCACCTACAACAGTGTGAGGAGAAAAAACATGAACAAGAACTAACAGACGTTTCTTTACAGACTCACAACCTTGATTATTTGTTATAACAAAATATTCCAAAATAGCCTTTGTAGAGGACTCTCTTTCTCTCATCTATACACGATCAGTTAACATTCATTTATGGCAAACAAACAACAAAATATATATGTATAAATTCATATATATGCCATGTATATATTAACATTAATCATTTCAAGTCTTTGTGTGGCAAACAATTACAAAAAAAGCATCACAGAGCGTGAGACAGACAGCAGAAGGAGAAGAACATTAATTCCAGTTACACCCCCACTGCGCTACAGACAAAAAACCAAAACAAATCATTGTCATTTCCAAACTCAGAATCTACAAATTTGCTTCTGTTTTCAGTACAAATAAACTATTTTCAATTAAATATTCCACAAAATGTAATACGAACATTGAATTGAGATTCGAGCCGGGCGTTAAAATACATTATCTGTTCATTTGCTTTGTCGTTTAGTTTTTTGTTTTTAATAAGAAGCAAAAGCCAAGGTGATAAGAGGTACACTGCGAGCGCATCTGCATGTGCCTGCTGCATTATAAACAAATTTACAAGGTCAAACAAACCTGGAGCATAATTCTTTAACATTTCAACTTGTAATTCAATAGACAACTAGTCTAATAAACACTGTAAACAAAAGCATCGGTGTAAACACTGTCGTTTGTCTTTAAGCACACCAGCTGAGGTTTTGGTGCGAGCAGGAGTGTGTGTGCATGCGTGTTGTGTGCCACACAGTGCTAATTTACTGTTTTATTATAGCTGCTGCAATAAAATACAGACGTTTTACTCTACAGGAAGCAGCAAGACATTTGTTCTTCAGCTCATTAAAAACTAATTATAATACAGTTTGTTTTTTTTACAGAACACGCAGGAGACAGCAAACCGCTGAAGTACCTCGCATCAGACTGATCGAGCTAAGAGAGATGAGGCTGGGTGCTGAAGAGAGCGGCACGAAGAAGCTGCTTCTTTTTTTTTTGTGTGTGTGAAGAGTATCGTAAGTGCTAAACACAAACAGACAACACGTTTGTCGGTTCAGGATCTCAAACCTGAACGTCTTCAAAAATACGTCAAGGGGCTCTTTGTGGCGACTTTCTTGCACCTCAGATACAGCCATCAGTGTTCACACTGGGATAACAAAGTTGGTTTTGGACTGATATTATTTATGTAAATTTCCATCATCAGTGCCAGGGTTTAAATAGAGGTCAATACAGACCCCTAATAAAAAAACTGTTTTGTTTCTGGTCACTTTTTCACCTACATTCATTTTGAAGTAAACTTCAAATTGTAAAACTAAATAATAACAAAGCCAATACTTTTACATTTACTACAACCTTCCATCCCTTTTGTCTGCTCCTCGTCATTACTCTCACGTAAAAACTTTGCCAAGCTCAGAGATGCAAATGAGAAGAAAAGAAAAAAAAATTACTATACAACATGTCCTGTAAAAAGTGTAAAAAGCTATGTGAAACATGTTTGGACAACATTGCTTGGAGCGCAACATGGAGGTACGTGGTGGTCTCCTCATGAGGCATCGTTACAGTCACTCATTCCTTCTTTAATTTGTCCGTTTGTTGTGACGTCATCTATCACTTCTTCTACTGCGATAAAAGTTTTTAATCTAAAATCTCACTTTTCTTCTTTGTATTGTGACATGGGTTTAAAAGCAAAAGATTGTACAAATCCTGGGAGGTGGAGAAGGGTCACGAGACCTACTGGTCTGGTCCAGAGGTGCATTATGGTCCGTGGTGATGTAACACAGAGCTGTAAGCCTGGATTGGCGAATGTGCTCGGACACGTAGTGACGGCAGGCTGCTAGATTAGTCCCAAGCCTGATCGACACGACTTGGTCCATGTTTGAGAATGTGTGTGCGTGTGTGTGTGCGTGTGTGTGAGATCATCTCTACACCGCTGACACTTGTTCATCTAGAAAAGAGAAAAGAGAAGTGTTTGTATGATGTGTGCAGACATTAAAGCAATAAACATTTCACAGTGTTTATGCAGGGTTCACAAAGTGGAGCTTTAGACTTTTGTAGGACCTTTTTCAACACCACACTGAATCCTATTTAAACCCCGTTTCACAGTCACGTCAGCAGAAGTGTGAATAAAATATAGAAGCATTCTGTAATCAACATTACTGCGAGCGAGAAAGGGAAAAGCTCTGTCAAAAAGTGCCCTAACACGTCTTAAAACAGCCTTTACAGCCTTTTTTAGAGAATTAAGCCCAAACGTTCAGTGCTTTTTAAGACCTGCAGATTTATGAGACCCTTTTTCTGATTTGGATCAATCTAACACCAAAAGAAAGAATAACGGATAATATTCAATTTAGCAATGCTAATAAAATTTAGGAAACATGGAACAAGTATAAGTCAAAAGACAAAATCAAACAAGTTAGACAACCATTAGCTTTATATTGTTGTTAAACTCTTTTAAATGCTGTGCAAGTGATGATGCTTCATTTTGGCGACGTACCATCCTCACTCTCAGCCAGCCCTGGTGGCGGGACGCAGATGCTGGGCGGTCTGGAGTGGCCCTGCCTGGAGTCGGCTGTTCGGGCCTCTTGGTGGTGGAGGTGATGGTTACCAGCCAGCCTCCGCGCCTCAGCCAAACTGTTGGCTGCTCCAGGACTCTGCAGGAGCTTGCTCCTCTGCAGGGCCACGCTGTAGTCTGGAGGTTTGAGGTGAGGAGGTCTAGGAAGGAGACCTCCTGGACCACCCACCACTCCATCTGTGTGGCCGAGATCCCCCAGAGCCAGACCTTGGTAGCCTGGAGGGGTGGGAGGGGGAGCACGGTAACGCTCATCCTTGGCGGGGGAGGTGACACAGTACACTGGATGGAAGTGTGGACCAAACAAAAGGAGGAATGGAGCAAAGAAGGACGGGAGTGAGGGATGAGGAGTGATTGGGGAGTGGGGGGGTGTGTGCAGAAGTTGACAGAAAAGAAGGTGTGTGATGAATTTTTGTGAGGGGGGAGGAAAGAAAACAAAAAAATGAAAAAATAAAAATTAATGTGATGTTTCACTAACAAAACTACACATGCACCAAAATGTGTTATAAATTAAAAGAAAAATATTCAAACAATATGATGGATGGATGCAGCGAATACAGGCAGAACTAGAGCTGCAAGTAATGATGACCATCATTACTAATTAATCTACCGGTCATTTACCAGATTAATCGATTAATCGTTTGATTCTCAAAGATAGAAAATGGTCATGAGAAGGTGCTGGTTTTGTCTGACCAAAGACCTAAAGATGTTACATTTACAGGAGACGTAAAACAGAGCAAGCTTTCAATTTTGAGAATCTAGGGGAAGAGATTGACTTCGACGATTAATCGATTATCAACATTTTTATCAGTTAAATTTCCTTAACCCCACTGTCATATTGTTTATGTGTTAACTCTTTAACTCTAATGTCCCGTGCTGTCCACAACTAAAAAACTATCTTACATTTAAGTTAAAAAAGACTGTACAGCAGATACTGCAAAAAGTATATTTTCCACTGTGGCTGATGACGATGCTCCAGGATTCTTACATGAGAGCCTGCAGCAGCATGAATTAAACCTATTTGGGATCTCGGCCTGAGAATTTACTGCAAGAAATGTCAAAGTGCAGCATTTGCCAGCTGATCACTAGAGCATAACAGCAAGCCAAGCAACAGTAAGTGTTGGTAATTCACTGGGAAGACAGCAGATCTAACTTAATTTAGTGCATTTATATCTAGGTCTGATACAAAATATATAGAGCCACATTCAGATTCAGTAGCAAGAAAGCAGAAACAGACGTCTTACTGCATGATGCAAACACGTGAGGAAGCCTATTTTCTGCTGTGATTATCTAGACAACTGCACACCCTCCCAGCAGATGCTCACACATGTAGCTACAGAGTTGCCCTCAAACACTGCCACACTACAGGGAATCAAACTTGCAACCTGACCCCTCACCTATCAGGCCCTTCTCTGTGCTTGAAGTCACCGTTTTGTAGACAGGGTCTGTGCTTTGCCCTCCTTCCTCGTTGGATGGAGAGGAGGAGTGCTCCGAGGTGTTTCGCCGCTTTATCGTCCCGTAATTTCCCTCATAGGTGTCGGACAGCGAGCTGGAGGACGCCCAGCTCTGCCGCGACTGACTGGACTGCTCTGTGCTGGAGTCTCTGGAGTGTTGCTTGGCAGCGCCCTCGTTCATCCACGCGTGACCGGCGGGCTCGACTTCTGCTATCGGTCCAGCCAGCTGCGTGTGCTTGAAGCCGACCAGGTGCGTGTGCGGGAGAGAGAGCGGGTGCCCGTGAATGCCGTGGTCCCAGGGCCGGCAGGAAGAGGTGTGGAGGCTCTGGAAGGAGTCATGGGAGTTGGAGGAGCAGGATGTCCAGCTGCCGCGGCCGCTGTCGCCCACTGAGTCTAGAGAGGTGTGGTCCGGGGTCAGTTCCTCCGTTGATATGGAGGAGGTGAAGGTGGAGCCTCGTGCTACATATCCTCGCGCTAATGATGAAGAACTAGTGCAGATGAGAGAGACAAGAAAGAGAGACGCAGAACAGGTGAAAATGTTAATCCTTTCTTAATTTTAGAGACCACTGTCCTTTTTGAATGAACAAAGCTGTGCTGCTCTTTGGCTTATCTGCCACATTAGAATGTGAACAAAACTTGGGCAGAATTAAAAATCATGAGTCTACTGTGCATGTAAACGTGTGAAAGTCTTGAAAAGTAGAGGTACTGTACTTGCACCAAGTACAATATGAAGATTTTGAAAGTGTTGAGTGGAGGTGAAGGTGGAGTTATACTGACATGAAGTCACAAAGAAAGAGAGGAAGAAGAGGCCAAAACAGGAGCATCAATAACTATAAGAAGCTGTTGACTGGAGGACGTTTGGGTCAGAGAGTCGCACGATAACAAAGATGAATGAAAGCAGGATAAAGTTCAATGTTACGCAGGTGATCCATGTTGTCTCTACACATGCTCTGACTTTCAACTGCAGTGAGTTGTTGGTTGTGTCCACATGGGTTACCGAGCACATTTTTCTGTTGTTGAACCTGTTACAGTGAGTATTATGCCTCATCTGTACACTTGTCTTTTCACAGCACGTCCTGCATGATGCATAAATCACTATGTCTGACAACAAAAAACTTTTTTACAAGTTCTTTCTCTCCTTAGCTGTTTTTCTTAAACCATCATTTTGATTCAATGACACGGTTTTACTGGACAAACAAGCCACTCAATGAAACGGAGCCATATTTCATAAAACTGGTCAGAGTTATACGGCAAGGCTGCCGAGGTGATATAATATGAGAGAAGCAGACAGATTACTGCGTCCAGCGATATTTTATAGTCTCCTCTTCATGAAACAGAATGGCCACATCATGGAGGAACAATAAACAAACAGGAGATAATAAAAAAGGCGTGTTGTTTACTCAGTCAGATTAAAAAGCTGTCTGTGTGAAAACCGATATGCTGTTAACAGAGAAAAGGAGGAAAGAGAAAGGCTGTAAATGTGGGATGCTAATAAAAACCTGGTGTGTTTATGACTTCCTGTTCACTGAGCTTTAATGAGGAAAGGATTTAATGGAAATCAGAAGACAAGGAACAGAAGAGGGCTTAAGGTAGGTGTGGTGCTTTGTTGCTCATGCTGAGCTTTGGTTCCTGATGATGACGGTGATGGTGATGGTGATGTGTGTGTCCTGGTTCAGGTTTCTTACGGTTTGCTGTCGAATGTCTGGGTCACGTGATGGAGAATGTTTTTGTGTTTTAAAAATGTCTTTCGGCTTTTTCATGCGACTCTCCGTGTCACAACACCAATTAAGTTTAAGTCTGAGCTACCAGGTAAAGTAAGTAAGACAGACCAGATAATGGCATCTGGTAATCATGTTAATTACCTTGTGCTTGGTTGGTTGTAATCAGCGTGTGTTGCTGCAGTAGCTGTAGTAGTTGCTGTTGATGTAATAGCAGCAGCAGCAGCACAGGTCCTGTTGCTGCTGCTGCCCCGTTCGTCAGACACAGGGGCCGGCACAGAGTCCACGGAACAGATACTGGAGCGGGAGGAGATCTCGCTGTGACTCGAGTCCGACAGGTTGTCCGCTTTACCGGCTGGCAGGAGGGCGTAGCCTGCGCAGAAGAGGGAGAAGGGACAAAGAGAAAATCAAAGTGGTAGATATAAACCTTTACCGAAAAAACTGGACGCCATAACAATTATTTTGACCAAACTCCGTCAGTGTGTAGCTCCACCCAACTTTTCATCTTTCTATCTTTTTCTATAACCACTCCATGATGAATTAAATTGAGAATATACAAAATAAAGGTTATACTCTTTTTAATCCAGTTGGACTCAACAACACTTGACACTAACATGAAGTGTACATCAAGGCTTCGTGACCATTAAAACTAAATGAACGTGAACATGTTAGAAAACCTACAAATTCATCTTTTTTGTGAAAATACATTTCAAAATGTAATATTAGAATAAACAAAACGTACAAAATATCAATAAGGTTAATCTGCATTCACATTTTGGTCTTTGACATTACAGCACAAATATTCACAGAAATATAAGAAAAATGAATTATTTTGTTGTCACTGCATCATCGTCATCATCATCAAGATCTGCGTTTTCATATCTTCTTCGAATGTTTATGGTCTAATCTCTAATTAGTGCTTCAAAAAATAAAATATCTTCATACCATCACTTAAACTGGATATTTCTTCTAATGAATTCTCAGAAAACGTAACCGATCTGTCTGAAACACTACTACCTTTCTTCAAATAACAGTTTTTACTCAGTCAATAACTGGATCGACCAGCAATCCCTGTCAGACGGTCTTTCTCCTGGTGTGCCTGTCCCTGCAGAGCCAAAGGAAGGGGTTGGGACTGACCGACCTCCTGGCTCTCTGTTCTGCCCGTCCTCGTCTCTCATCCTGAGGTGAGGAGGACACAACCTCACCCATTCCGTCCTCCTCATTCAAGTGCGGTCTGACCCCCCTCAGCCTCTCCCTGGACTGACTCCTTTCCCTCAATATCCTGAATGGTGACATCAGTCTCGTCCTGATGGGGGACTCTGGGGGTTTAGGTCTTATTAGCTGTGGCTGGCAAAGATGTGATGTGGTAATGGGTCCCAACCCTGGTAGTCTGGGAGGAGACCCAGGATGGAGGACGGGGCGACCTGCTCTATCCCTCAGTAGCATTAGCCCTGCATCTGCCCGTCTCGCTCTCTGACCTGCCTCTGTCTTCTCTTTTGCCTTTGCTTCCTCTCTTTGTGACTCTCTCTCTCTGCTACCCTGTCGGCTGTGCTGCATGGTCATCAGTATGATCCTCTTGTGGAGGAGAGCCCCACCTATGCCGTAGCTGCGCAGGCTGACAGTGCCGGCCTTTGTGCTGGCATCACTGGTCAGCGATGAAGAAGATCCCGACAAGTTCATCTGACTGGAGTTCTGGGACTTGGCCACACCTCCCACTGAAAGAGACAAGGGATCAAAACCAAAGATGAACATAAAGCCTTTATTGTGACGTGCTGTGTGCAACTCTTAAAGGTTTTAGGGAAATTGTTTGCAAGTACGAGTACAGTGGTGTATTTTTAGTGTTTTCAGAGGTCTGTCTGGAAGTTTTCACCCTGGTTTCCTCTGGAAAAAACATAAAAGGTGAACAGCACAGTTTCTGTTGCGGACCTTTGCGTGGAGAGCCCTGCGGCGACACCGTGGGACTGGAGTGAAGAGAGGAGATGGTGGAGACAGTGTCATCAGAGGGTCTCTTGGTGCTCCACTCCTCTGATGAGTTCACGGGAGGTTTCTTCACCACCTGGGGGGAATTGCTGTCTGGAGTAAGGAAAAAAAGGAGAAAACAGACACTTTAATACAATTTTAATAATTCAGAACCAGAAACTCAGTCTGCAGATGTAAATGTATGTCGTGCAGCTTGACTTAGAAATGTAGGGTTTCAGCATGCTTTGTAATTCAATGTACCTTGTTGTGGTTCTTAAATTGTCACTGGATTCTAACAGAATCAAACTTGCTGTTGAAATTAACTACGAGTTTGTGATACAACATGTCATGATCATTTATAGAACTTAAAAGCTTTTTTAAAGGTATTCAATGTCAAACTAAATATACAATATACCAAATTTCATATCGAATTATTGATGGAAGAATTATTACATAACATTAGAAATACACAACATGTAAAATAAGAACTTCATATGAACGAGTATATACATGTACAGTACAGTTCAGGTGTACTCACTTGACGTGTCTATGTCCTTAGCAGTGCTCTTCTTTCTTAGTGGGTTCAGTGGGACCTGAACCTGAAGGACCTGTGACACCCTGTTTTGTGTTTTTCCAGAGGGCAGGGCTGACCGCAGAGACACTGGAGACATGTCCGATTTGGTGGATCGCCTCTCACTCAAGTTCTTAGACACTGGGGAAAAAAATGATAATATGTGTTTATGTTTAAAATGCTGTCCCCTGAATGCTGTTATGATGAAATCCTGTAGTTCTACAGAATACAGCACCTGCAATAACCTTCACATGATTAGATCAATTCCCTCCAGTTACAGTTAAACACACAGTACACTAGGTGGCAGTGCAAGCCAATAATGTAAACATACAGTAACGTGTGTAGAGAGTGATGTCAAATCTGTTTCCAGTGAAATCATTTAACTTTATGGTTTAAAAACACAATTGTTTCTTTTCCCAGCATTATTATTGTCTACAGTTATTTCATCTCATGCATTGTGTATTTTTACACTCTTACTTTTTCCCTTTGTGCACTAAATTAGGGCTTACGCCTTTTCTACATACAGACTCTGCTGGAACTGTGCTACTTACAGGTGCTGTAGGCTGGCTCACACTGCAGGGACATGATCTGGTGCTTCTCCTCGTCCGTCTCCACTGTCAGGTTGGACAGGTACTGCTTCACCTTTCTGGCCATCTGAGCATCCTCGTACAACTTCTTAGCGTTGAGGAGCGAGCTGCGACGCGCTCGCTTCTTATGAGCACCGCCCTGCACATCCAGCATGTTGGAGTTGGTGCTGCCCTGGCTCAAAGACCTAATGATGAGAGGAGTGAGTGGAAAAAGAAGACAGAGAGAAGGACAGAAGGAAGAAAATGAAGTGTTGACAGATGAGCAGATTTAGTGAGGTAGATAGAGGGAGACAGATGAAGAGGATACAATAGAAAGCAAAAACAGATTGAAAGAGGAAAAGAAAGAACAACAAACAACCATCAGTATAATCACCTTTTAAACAATTTTCTTGCCAAATACCTTTTTTATCAAATCTGTATATCTGGCTTTGCATTGGAACATAGCATTTTAAAACAGGACCATGCAAACTGGGAGGGAGGCAGCTCTTGCTGGTGTGCCATGCTATCACAGAACAGCAGAACATTCTGTCAGATGGAGGCAAAAAGGGTTAGGAAACAAAAGACACACGAGATTTGATATGGGTAATATTATGCCGGGATGCAGATACGAACATTAAACCAGAGTCAAATAGCACCTGACAACGTTCAGTGTAGACACCTGAAGGAGTTTTCATTCATACCACATGCAGCACATGGAGTCTGCCTGTTTGCAGGAGAATTGTGTTCCTGCCTTTTATCTACAATTCGATGATGAATTGGCAAACATCCTATGTTTAGTGATCATGTGATATGACTGAACGTTCCTGAACACCTACTTCGTGTATCTTGATGTGGGACATTTGATTTCTCGACTGCTGTTTTCAAGGTCAAGAAACAAAGTTTTATTTCTACTTTTGAGTGAAATTGGACAACACGTACTTAAATCAAATCATCATCAAATCATTTGCACTAGAACCTTAAGTAAATGTTGGAAATACAACGTGTGAACATGTCGGTTAAAACAAACGGTACTGTAGCTATTATTTCAAGCTACTATATGACTCAAACATACAATCTTCTGAAGGGCAAAACAATTAATGGGACAATGATGGATTTCAGTATTGTTTAGGTGAGTGGGCACTGCAAACGAAAGGTTAATGACAAGCACAGGCAGACACACGTGATATGGTAAAGGGGAAACATGCAGAGTTTAGGGTGGAAGGGATGCAGAGCGGTTTGGATATCTGCTGGTCCAGACTTAAACGGGATGAAACCAGTACCAGGACAAACTTACCCTAAACTCTTCCACCTCTTCTTCCTGCAAGCAAGAGGCGTGAAGATTGAAGCGTGACTTAGAGACAAGTTCAAGGGTCAGGGGCAAGGAGAAGACAAGACTATGTAGAGGTCATGCCACCACAAACAAACAGGAAATGATTGGAGATGTGAGGACACCGGACAAAAGACATCTCCCCATTTAAACCTGAAGAGTGTGTGCTACAGCTACGGTGTAAAAAAGTAAAAACAGCTATTAACTATTTTATATAAAGCTAACAGGATGTTTAAGTCTGTGAAAATGTCTTCTTTGACATCTTGAGCTTGTAGTATGAAGAGAGTGTCTGCAGGGGTAGTCATGCACTGCAGCAGTGACAGACTATGATAAACACACACAAACAAAGTGATACAAACTACACACTGCGGTTGGCATCAATTAAACCTCACTTCCAGCCGATCCATGCTTTGTGATGTTGCATTCCTGCCGCCGAGGAATGCAATCAAAATACCCAGAGTCATGAACCAGACGGAAAGTGAACAGGATTTGATTGAGCCAGGCCTTGAGTGTGCTCCTGATCCTGCTGGTGAAGGATTCAGGCTGGTTGGTTGGTGGAGGTATGGTGTAGAGGTTCCCTTTTTGCCCACATTTATTTTTACTTCTGTAGTCAAGGTATCTTTTCTAAAATCTGGAATCCAGTCTTGCTACATCTCTGCATGCATGCCACTTTCTGAGAAATGCACTTTTTGCTACTGGCTGATGGGAAACGGGAAGATCAAGTTTCAAAGCTAAACATACTCTGAAGAAGATCAGTATCACTTCTAGATACCAAAACCACAACAAACCACCATTATGTGAATTATCTGTTGACAGTAAACGCCTCAGACTGCCATACTACACAAGTCAACTATTTAAAATATCATGTGAGGATTTCTAAGACACATAATGCACCCGCATGTTTCCATAAACAAAACATTTTCTTAAAGGATCTTTCTTTGAGCGGGTTTTTGGGTGTGACACTGTAACACACTGTGTGACGCTGCTTACTAAAGTCTTTATGTGCAGGGTGAACACTATTAACGAACAGGCTCAAAGCAACACAAAGATTTTCTGTTTCTGCTACAGAGAAAAAGCCATGAAAATAATTTGAATGAATAATCACATGAGGGGCTTTAATCTCATTACCAGAGAATTTAAATAATCTTTAATGACTTGTAAATGGCTCTAAAAGCTGGACTGACGGCAACTAACCTCTGTCTGAACATGAGGGCAGGGTCCATGTTGGCTGAGGTCATTCGCACTACATGTCTGATCTCCTTGGCGATCATCCTCAGCTTCTCAAAGTTCACAAGACCGTCTACGCTGGAGTCGTTGCCTGGGAGGAACAATCGGAGGCAGAAACACACGCAAACACATGCACAAACAGTAAGTCTGAAGTCTGAACACTGTAAAAGAGATAAATGATTCATATTTTGAGACATTTGGAAGATGTAATCTGCAAAGACATTGTTATGACAAATCTTCAAAGTAAAAATTCTGCTTGTTCTGCTGTGTTTCTTGTCATTCCTCCAGGAGATCAAAGCGGTGTCTTTCTTTCATACCGAGTCACACTATTTTGCAGCTTGCACAATTAAGGAAACTTATCTATAAATAGTTACTAAAGACCAAACCTTCACACAGAAGTCAGTTTTGGTAGTTTCAACCTGACTCAGTGAAATATGTTAAAAAGGCATGATGGGAAGTCTTTAGCAGAAGTAAACCTCCTGAGTGAGCTTGAAGTTGACCCTCTTCACAGCACAGAGGAAGTAGCGAACATCAAACTGAGCACAATGACATGTCGGCCTTCAGGAACGGCCTCGTTAGGATACATAAAGGAAATGAAGCACATGCTCTCCACAAAGCCCTTTACCTTCATGTAAGAAGGTGAGGTCCTTCTTGACAACTGGGAACAGCGGGATGATGGGCGGCTGCATGCTCTGGCTGCTCAGGACATTACGGTACTTGGCCATGTTCCTGGATGGGTCAAACAGATCCTGCAGGTCCCCGAACAGCTTCTCGTATTTACTGGGCAGTTTCTCCCATGAGCTCCGCAGTCGAGCAACTGGCGCCAAGTTCAGGCCGCTGTGAGAGCAAGGGAAAGAGGTGCAAAGAGGGTGTGGGGACGCAGGGAGGCACAGATAACGCAGGACAAAAGAGAAAGTTCAGTGCACACATTCTAACAAAATGCCCTTTAACCACAACTGCACAATTACTACTTCTGGACGTAACTATCTTCAATTAGCAATTCTACTATTTTGCAGAGCAGAAGAGCCCTTGAGGCAAAGTCAGCTCTGGGCTGACTCATTAAGACAGCTGATAATTGTGACTGGCACAGCATTTCTTTCTGCTCTCTTTTTCCATTTCTTTTCCACTTTCCGTCTCTTGCTCATTTGCTCAATATCTCTCTTTCCCTCCTTCACCGCTGGTATCACAGTACCACTATTGTCTCTTGTGAAGAGTATTTGTTTTTCGGCTGAGGACACAGAAACCTGCTTGTAGATTTAATATTGTCGAAGATTGAGGCAGCTACTGCATAAAAATTACATTTAGGTTTTAAAGATAAATAAATATGAAGAAAAGAGGATTATCAAATTGGCAAAGTGGGCATCTGCCTCAGGCCCCAGATCTACAAGGGCCAATTAAAACTGATACTGCAAATGCCCCAAGGTAACTGCTGTGTTTTTACCTGAAGCTGAGGTAAGAGAGGGGCCCAGTGGCAAGTCGTTTCAGTATGTCATGAGATAAGATACGCCATCTTGTTCTATTGTGTTTTATCTTTTGCCTTCTGTTTTGTTTTGCATTTTTAATATTCACAAGTACAGTATGTATTATTACATACACAGATAGATCCTGTATAAATACGCACATGACTACACATGTATGCAGATGTTGTTTGGTTCATACACCTGCACTTTCATCCCTAAAGCCATCAGCTCTAACTTGCCTCCCCTCGTGTGTGTTTTACCTATTCTTAACGGGGCCACATTTACATACAGCCTCAGTGTAACAGCCGTCTAGAGCCGAAGCACCGAGACCAGAGGGAAACAACAACAAACAGTAAGTGTAACTGTTGCTATGGGACAATCACTGTGTGTTGAATGCTGTGAGGTTGAAGATGTTAGCTAGAGGGAGGGGCAGGAGAAAAAAAATCCCCTGAGGACCTGGGGGAGGAAACATGTGGCCAAAAACAAAGGGAGGTGGAGTAAATGCAAGCTGTTGTCACAGAAGACGAACGCTGGCTTTGATTTGCTGCTATAATACAACTGAGGCGAAATTGAGGAAAATGATGAAACAATGTGTCACCACATTTAATCTGGGAAGCCAAGACACAGACACAGACACACACACACACACACACACACACACACACACACACACACAGACAAACACACACAGACAGACACACACACAGACAAACACACACACACACACACACACAGACAAACACACACAGACAGACAGACAGACAGACACACACACAGACAAACACACACACACACACACACACACAGACACACACACAGACAGACAGACAGACAGACAGACACACACACAGACACACACAGAGACACACACACAGACAGACAGACAGACAGACAGACAGACAGACAGACAGACAGACAGACAGACAGACACACACACACACAGACACACACGTGTTTCTACAGTAAACTCACCTGATAATAGCGAACATGGAGTTGAAGTTCTTGCACTCCCTGCAGTGCAGAGCGATCTTGATGAAGTGTTTGATGGTCTTCATCCTCTTCAGGGCATTGGGCTCCTTCAGGATCTCTGTGGCGACCCAGAAGGTCTCCTGGTTTATCACCTCCTCAAACTGTTTCAGGTGGCCACTTTCCATTGCGGTGTGTAGTTTAAACAAGTCGTCCACGTACCTGTGAGCAAATGACAATGACGTTAAGCTGCTAAGGAAAAACATGACTCTGTGAGTCTTAATGTTAAAAAATGCTACGTACTCTGTGGACTCTATGTTCCTGAAGAGCTCAAAGTCTCGCATGGAGAGCTGAGCAGCCACCTCCATGGTGCTGAGCTGCAGCAGAGAGATCTGACTCTCTCTGAGGAGGTCCTGGGCGTCCTCGTCTGAACACAGAGTCTCCGTCTCCATGTTGTTCTTCAGGTAGTACCTGCAGAGAAGGAAAGACGTTCAAGTCATGGAGCAAAAGTAAAACTATTGTTCCTGTTTTTTTTAATATTTTTATGAGACTACAACTGGATAAATACAAACAGCACAGCATCTGCAGGATGTAAAAATGATGTCTCAATATTCAGATGTAAAATAAAGTGATAATGTATAATGTCTGTGATGACAAAAAATATATATTAGGGCTGGAAAACTACAAAAGCCAGTGGATTCTACAGGACCCTGAGTTTTATTATAAAGTAGACAGATGCAGACACGTGAGAAATCACTTTAATGTTCCTCTTATTCACATTTCATTTTAAATGGACACATTTACTGTCCCCAACTTCAGATTAGGTTGAGGAAAGGGAAAGAATTCTCTGATTGTATTGACAGAGACGGCCACATTTTACCTTGGTGCAAAGAAGGAGAGAGACAGCGACAGAGGAAGGAGGGCCTCTCGGCGACAGAGAGGTAAGAAAGACGACAGGTGCATGAGTGAGAGGGAAACAAACGTCCATTTCTCTTGGAGTCTGATCTCAAGCGGTTTTCTGGGAAAGCATCCAGCAGCATCTCCCGCGTCTCTTTCCTAGTTATGGCTTTCTACTGTATGTTTGGTATTCTAAAACCTCGACCACCACATTTCCACTCTAATGAAGCTGTAATGTGGTCATCTAGGAACGCAGCACCGTAAGTGGACTAAAGACCTACAACGCTCAGGGGCAAAGTGCTGGCATCCACGCATCTAAATTGCCCTCTGTTACTCTGCCAGAAGACCTGGACAGAGGGACGCCTTAAGAAAGCAGATGTGAGGTGAGAAAATCAAGCTGAATTTAGATGCTAGATAAGGCACATCACATATTTCAGATTCAGAAAGAGAGCTCAAACGCAGAACTGAGAGGGCTGTATTTATAGATGTAAGACATTTTAGGACTTTTTAAGACATACAAATAAAAGACAGCTTTGCAACTCTGGCAAAACAGGAGGAGAGGGGAGGATATAAGATGGGAGGAGACGAGACAAGAGAAGAGGAGAGGAGTCAAGACAAGAAGAGATGAAACAAGGCAAAAAGGAGGACACAGGACAGAAGAGGAGATGAGAGGAAAGCAGAGAAAATTTAAATAATGATAGACAGAGTGGTGTAAATAGTCACTGGTGGGTTGTGCGTGTGTCTATATCTGTGTGTGTGCTGAGCTTAGGATCCCTGAGCTGCATCTATATGGGTTTAGGCAGTGTGGAGAAGGCTTGCTATTGGCTTTGCCTGTCCCCTGTAAGACCTTCTGTCAGTCATCAGCTGCAGAGAGGGAGAGACGGAGGAGGTGAGATACACAGAGAGAAGCACAGCAGAGATATATCCGTCTACTGCTCCGGATAAATCCAACTACTGCAATCGATGCTGAGCACACTGCGCAATGTGTATGTATATGTTGTACATGTGTAAGTGTTGGACCACAGCAGAGATTTTTGCTTTTGACTTGTAAAGACGTGTTTTCACTTTGTCATTATGAGGTATTCAGTGTAGACTGATGGGCAAAAATATCATTTTTATCCATTTAAGATGAAAGTGAGCAAAATGTGAAGGGGTCTGATTACTTTCTTAAGCTGCTGTAGATGCAGGACTGCGTGTACAGAGGAGACTGTCTATATCTATATCTATCCCTGTGTGTGCTAGTGAGTGTGTATATGAGTTATTCCAGACATGCTATGATGTCTGCTGAGGCCACCGCCCCCGACAGAGGATGAAATATTCATGCTAACCTAGTTGGGAAGGAACTGATGACAGACCACGAGAGACAAGGAGAGAGGGAGAAAACTGTGAAGAAGTTGCTCTAAAGCAGACTTCACTTCTGCCTCTGTCCAATTATTCTTCATGCTAACTTTATTCTCAAAAGGGGAAAGTGTCAGAATCGTTTGGAAGACAAGTGTGATGTCAAACACGCTGGGAGACATCTGGTGGTGCAGGAGAAAGACATATCATCACATTGGTGAGTTGCACTACTTAGCCCTGCTGATTGTCATTTGAGCTGTTACTATTACTAATAATCTACACCTCTGCAAAGCTAAGTGAATTAACCACATTACATCCCTCTGTGCTGTTTCTCGTGTACTGTACATGATCAGTTCTCTAGTAGAGCTACACTGAAACTAAAACGTCCATGCTATGGGGTCTGGATCTGCTGCGACAGCAGCTGTTTGGGCAAAAACTGGATAAAATTACAGAGAAATCTATTTACAGTGTAAAGTGCACAGTAGTTGTTTGTGCTCCCACGTCTCGAGGTTCAAAGCACTGCAGGCCTTGGCTTTGGTTTAGTCACTGAAACCTTTAACACAATACAGGTCTGCAGAAATTCTCAAACTCTGTTTCACTTCCAGCTGTGTTCCAAGATCCCCACTGTGGATCACATGTAAGTACATATCCAAGCCTTGTTCCTTTACCACAGTCCTTTACTGACCATCAAACAATGCTGCTTCCTGTTTTATTGAAGTAGTCTTGCTTATCGCTTTGTATACATTAAAGAGCAAAGACAGAAACACTCATGTCCGACACATTTAGGTACTAGACGATGACAATGACACCAATGTAATTCTTCTCACCTGCCGTTGAGCTGAATCCGATCAGCCAGCTTGGAGAGCTGGTCGGGCAGGCGCCGCTGCTTTATGACTCCCTCTGCGCTAACAGATACCTCGCACAGAGAGTAGGTCTCAGGTGCCGCGAGGAGGCCAAACTCATTGACAGTGTGGGCAACCACATCCTTGGCAGTAGTGTCCTTACTGATGATGATGTAGCAGCTCTGCTGGTCGGCCTTGAACACGCGAATCACCTGGTCTGGGATGTCTGAGAGAGGAGGAGGAAGAAATAAAATCACCCACTAATTACAGCTGGATGAATGAACAGTTACTACAAGTGGAGTTCAATGGTGTGAGAAATGTCAATAAGGCAATAAAACTAAATGTAATTGAACTATTTTTGTATGAACAACATACCACTAATGTGATAGCAGGAAGGCTATAAAGTAATGATTTCCATATTTCGATAAATTATTAAGAGCTTTCATGTGACAAGACTTATGTCTCCTACTTTACTGTGAGATCACTGCGCTCCAGCCAAAACTTGTGTAAAAGCCATTTTACTAAAAGGACACGATGACGACACATATGGCCCTGAAGACTTTTATCTAACGACATTTGTACCATTTTTGACAGTGGTAGTTATGTTACATGCCTCCTCAGATTCATACATGCACATGAAAACATGCAGACTTTACCGGTGCGTTAAAAACAGTCAGATACAATGCTATGTGTACAAACGCCCGACATCACGTGTAAGATTCACAACAAACATGTGCATCATATTATTTTTATATACAGCTTCACAGACAGAAACGAGAACACAAATATTCTTTCCTCATTCGTAGGCTGCTACACATGCAGTTATGCTGTAGGAAAACTTATTGTTAAATTTAATCAAGCTAAAAAGTCTGGGTCATTTCAGACTGTGACATACCCAGAGATCATCAGAATAAAAAGTTACAACAGCAAAATTTAATAATTCATAAAAACAATAAAACTGCATCATCGCAGTCTATTTTAGGTTACATACGGTTTAATTTATTAATGACAATAATCAATAGCAAGAAGTCGAAATAAAAAGCTTGAATATTAGTGGTGATGTAAACATATTCCTGGGGCAGCTGATGGTGTAGCAACTGCACGCAACTCGCACAGTTTGATGTGTGTTAAATAATGGAAACGTGCCCCCTGAGTGAAACAGTGCATTAAAGATCCCTGCAATTGAGAAAGGAAGAGGGTACGCCCCATTAGCCACAGGCAGCCAAAGAGCTTTAAAACAATGAGTTATGAACGCTGGACAGCGACAAAGAGGAGAGGGAGTCAGAGCAGATGAAGCTGTCATACATACAGCTGCAACGCATCTGAGCGTGTGTTCTGTGGAGGCGCAGGAGGAAAGCATCGAGAAACGGATGTTCACACAAACTGCTGCCTCCCTCTGAAGCAGACAAAAAGTCATACCTTCACCCTTATTAACACAGATCTCTGATTTGTCTTCAGGTGTCTGGGTTTGTTTTTAAACGGCAGAAGCTCGGGCACCTTTAATATTATCGTCATCATCACAGCGGCAGCATCACATTACGAGGGAACAAATTGCAGAATAGAAAATTCAATAACAACAAGGTGAGAGTGAATGTTGATGATCAGGCCTCGGTTTGTTTAAGACGCTGCATCAGTGTCCATCAGTGTGTGTACACACGATTCTACTGGATTTGAGGGGGAAAAGCATATACTTCTACTGTTCTGATGGGAATGGATGAACATCTTTTCTTTCCTTTAGTTCTACTTGTATTGTGCAACCAAATTATGTCCTGTAGTTTTGCTGTTTTGAGGTGGCAGCCTTTCTTGGTGATGAATGAACTGTTTATGGACTGAGAACTTTGGAACCGATTCCAATGGAATGACAGAGCATGCACTTAACATGACAGTGACATGATAACTGAAACATGAAGACTGAGTCAGAGTTTGTATGAGTTCAGTTTTTCCGTTTCCGTGTAGCTGCACGGCAGGGTGGTGAGGGCGGGTTGAGTGGAAGTTAAATGCTTTGTGTCTCATTAGCAGTGATTTGTGATTAGAGTGTGGGAAGCTCTTGGCTAAATAGTCAGCTATCATATCCTGAGGGGGGGGGTCCTCATCATGTTTAATCCTCTGGACGAGCTGCGACCTGACCCACGCGCAGGAGGACGATCGGTGCTCACCCAACCAAACATCCAATCAATTACCATGTTTAATGAGGTATCATTCATTTTCATCAACACCAGAGAATTGATTTATGGGCTGAAGCCAGAGAGGACTTCTACAGCACATAGGGGGGAAAAAACAAACAAACTGTATCTTGTTTTTTAAGAGAGGCAACACACTTCTCATTTTCACTTCTCCATGTGAAAGCCTCCAGTACAGGGGAGGACAGGGTACGATGGCTTGGGGTGCTCACAGAGTGGAGTAGAGTAGCTGTGAGTTAAACACCAGGGCTCCAATAAATAAAGCCCAAGAAGATTAAACTAAAATGTTTCGTGTACATGTGATGATTCTCAACACCTGCCGAAGCTTCTGTGAGCCTTAAAGTGAGATTATAATTTTACACAACTATTTCTGTGGCTGACTCAATTTAAAGGATGAGGCTAGCGTTAAGTTATGTTTAGCATATTTAATTAGGCATTTATGCAAAAAGAGCGACTATGATCAACGCAGCAAGGATAGCATAGTTTATTCTTCTCGCGTTGTTATTGAGAAAAGCTCATGACATAAAGGAGAAAAACTCAAGACGGAGGCAACATTTGGGAGGAATAGTTACTGAAGCACAATCAAACAAGGGCATTGAGGGTATTTATACTCACAGTACAGTCCCAGGGCTTGGTAAGCAGAGAGGAGAAAGAGAAAACACACTGAATATCAGAGAGTGTGAGTTCATGTAGACATTGTGGTTGGAAACATTATGACAGAAGAGAAGGAGATCAGTGAAGTAGTCTTAATATGTTCGTGGGAAAGCAGAGGGAGTATGAGTCACCATGCCGGCACTAGAACATCTGTTTGAAATCACAGAGAGTGAGACACGAAGGAACAGAGACAAAAGCTGATTCAGCTGCAATGATTAGTTAATTGAAAAGTCAGCCAGTTACTTTGTATTAGTAAGTAAGTATTTTTTTTATTTCTTTCTCAAATGTGAGAATCTGCTGCTTTACAAAACAGATCTTTATTGGGTTTTGGACTGTTGGCTGGCTACTGGCAAAACTAATCATCTGAGGAAGTCACCTTGGGTTTTATAGTAGTGTGATGGACATTTTTACTGTTTTCTTATGTTTTATAGATCGAAGGATCAAGAAAACAGGCAGAAAACGTATTTTATATATAACATAAAACAAGTAGAACCAATGTAAATCAACAACATAATGAGATGAAGAAACATCAGTAGCCATGTCGCCCATAATCCCCAGTATAGCAAATGGAAAGACGACATTCATGCACTTTCTTCTTTTCATCATGATACTAATGTAATTACAGGTAGGACTTACAAGCTCTGCAGAGCATCTGGAAAAAAAAGGTTTTGCTTGAGCCTCTACTATTAAATCTAATGGACGGCCAGAGGAGTAAAGGAAACCTGAACTAATGGTGGAAGAATAATGAGGCCCAGCTTGTACAACACAACCACATGTGATGTATAGGTCTATGAAGTAGGGATGTGCGTGCAGGTGTGTGTATGCACATGTCTGAGTGTGTGTAGCTCATTGACAAACGGCTGGTGGTATAAATCACGGCTACATCCACTGTTTCGCTCTATTTCACCTTTTCCACTTTGACATTCTTGTTCCCCCCAGTTTAAATCTTTCATTCTGATTAACGCGCGCACGCACACGCACACGCACACACACACACACACCTGTCAAATAATAAGTTTAACAGTCCAGGAGGTTGATTCTTGTCAGATGGACACAAACGTTTAACAGATCTGTGGCACTTGTGTGTGTTTGTGTCAACATGTGTGTTCAACGTCCTGCTGCTTACTTTAAGTGGGTGAAAGTGTTTCTTTGTCATTTAAAGCGAGCATAAGTTGCTTTTTTTTGGCGTTTTCCTGAATCTCAAGGAGAGAGAAAGATAAAAGAAAAGTAATGGCGACTTTGTGTTGGAGACAACCAAGTGCACACTACACTGCACTTCTCATATAACTGTGATTATGTTCGAGGGTGACAGGTTGTCTGTTCATCTCTCTGTGCTCAGCGAGCATCAGAGCCCTTACCTCAAGTGGCTTTCACTGTTCAGTGATGCAGAGGCCTCAAGTCAAGTGTGACAAACAGCTTCAGGGGAGGAGAGCCGAACTGTCTGACCGAGACACCTGATGTGCTCGGTGATGGCTGAGGCCATAAAGTTTATGAACAGCTGTCTATGACTGTAACGACAGGAGGACTCCAGGTTTTGATTTACTTGCTTGGTTGAAGTTTTTTCTCATGATGTGTTCAAAAACGTCAGACCAACAAATCCTCAATTACATATAGCAGGAAATATCTCAAGGGATGGAAAATGTTTACGCGCCGTTGGTCGAGTTTGATGGTATGGAACAATCACTAAAGAAGGATGATTCCAAATTATTGCAATATGTGTCTTATTTTTTCAAGTTTTGGTGATTCTTTCACTTTTGTCAGCGTCATACTCACTCAAATTATTTTTAGTGACAATGATATAACAGAATTTACAAAGGAGAAAAAGACCTGCAGGACAACTAACAGTTTATTTTTATTATCTAAACCATATTTAACATGTGATAAATTATGTAAAATAATCTATCATGGAAAAGGTAAATAGTGGCTTTGTCCCAATTACATGCTACATGCTAAACCTCTGCAGGTTGGTGCAGGTGCAGTGTGTTATAGTGGATCATCTGCCTCCATCTCACCCTATCCTTAGCAACCTGCTGTCACACCAGCCGTCTGCATGTCCTCCTTCAGTACATCCATGAACCTCCTCTGAGGTCTTCCTCTTTTCCTCCTGCCTGGCAGCTCCATACTCAACATTTGTCTAATATATATCCAAACTATCTCAGCCTTGCCTCTCTAACTGTCTCCAAACTGCTCAACATGATGTGTCCCTCTGATGTACTCATTTCTAATTCTCTTCTTCCTGGTCACAATGAAAATCTTAACTTTTCAGCTCTGCCACCTGCAACTCGGCCTCCTGTTTCTTTGTTAGTACCACAGTCTCCAAACCATACATCATAGCAGGAGAACTAATCTTCTATGGAATATAAATATGGAATATTTCCATAAGTTTGGTGATTTTCCTCCACTTCACTGATTTACATTTTTTTCTTACCTGCAGGGTTGGAGAAGTCGATAACTTTGTTGGCCGGCTGCAGCAGGTCGGGGCTGCTGGACGACAGGTTGCCGGGGATGGGCATGATGGCCATGCTGTAACGACACTGCTTGGTGCCAACGATGCTGTCGTCCTGAGAGTGACCCATGCCGCCGTCACTGGAGAGGAAAGCAGGGGAGACGAGGGAAAAGGAAGAGCAGGAGGCAAAGGTGGGGAAAGGAAGGATGGTATTGAAAGAAAAAGAACAGAAAATATTAACTAAAACTGATTATTTTGCAGCAAAATATATTTTGCTTCATCGTGAGAACATATTAAAGTTACAAGTCAAACCACAGTGGTAAGAAAACATCAGGTGATTTGATAAATGTCTGCTCTTGCAGAATAACAATTTATCAATATCACTACATCTGTCTTTTAATATGCAGCAGTGACACAGCTGAAATTCACCCGTGAGGCGGTTTCATGAATGGCTGGAATTGATAAGGAGCATTCAGATAGAGATACACACACTGAGACTGGTACACAAATTAACAGAAACAAACGCTGCAACCAGAGGAGCACATATGAAACATACATGTAGGGTTTGAATACATGTGTTTCCCATGACTTTGTGTTTTTATTTGTACGTTTCTGCTTTCTGTTCCTGCTCGTGGCTTCTGAATATGTTTGTGTGTTAGTATTTAGCCCTCTTGTTCGCCTGTGTGAGTCCACATATTGGCCACCAACTGGACCTGAGGGATGGCCGCTTTTCTACCTCACTCGCGCACAGGGGATATGCAAACATCAACCTTTGCGTTAATGGCATCATCAGAAAGCCCGAATTTGCATATATGTGGTGGAAATGGCAGCTCTTAGGAGACAAATCCATTGACGGGTTGAGTATTGTGATTTTAAATAGCCCTGCGTCAAATACAACAATGTGTGTGTCTGAAGCTTCTGGAGCTTTTGGAGAACTATGAAGGACTATGCCAAGCTGTGAGCTCCTCAGACAGCCAATCATGACTTTAGAAACTAACCAATATACCAGTTCTCTCCATCTTCGTTTCTCATTCTGATTCATGTGTACTGACATGTTTTCGCCTCTCAAGGGAAATGCATAAAAATACTTAGTAATACTTGGGACTGAATTCTCTTGTAAATGAACTTTGTAGATTTTTTTTTCTACCAACTAAGTCTATAATTAAATTTTTTAAATAAATTTAACAAACTGAAAATAAACTATACTCAGAGTTTATAACTAAATGTTGTGATGTCTATCTTTTCCTGTCTATAATCCTAACTGCACCTTCCCTCTAGGTGTGTGTCTGTATAGTAGGTGCAGTAATGCAGGCTTCCACTAACACAGCTGCAAGCTTTTGTAGCAAAGCCCCCGGTCGATAGGTACTGCACCAACAAAATGGAAAGAAAGACAGGAGGAAAAAAAGATGGAAGAAAGAAGAAGGGCAGTCAAACAGACATGGGCAGATGAAGAACAGAAGAAAAAAGAAAATCTGTAGATTTAATAACTTACAGGATGATGAGAAAAGGAGGGGTGACTGACATAAGAGGTTTAGAAAGAGGCTAATGGTGAAAATTGAGGTTGATACAGACAGAATAAGGTTTAAATAAGACAAGACGGACACAGTCTTGATTGTATTAGAGTCTAATAATGATAGAGGTCAAGACACAGACTAATACCTGACAACATGCAGATATAGCAGGCGTCTATTTTAAACCATAATTACAAATGTGACACTCGAAATGACATGGTATGGTAAAGGGTTTAACATGACAATAAGCCGATTAAATTTGGCAAAGGCACAATGTTTAGAGTTGTATAATCATAAAACTTCTGCAGCTACTAGTTCTCACATAAACTTATTCATCTGATTGACTTAGACGCCAGGTGTCTGACAGAAAATAACAAGAAATCAAACCATTTGCAGTCATAAAACTGTCTGTCTGTGAAAATGAAGAGGAGGAACATGAAGCCTGCAAACGCAGTCCTCTAATCATGTCGCTGAAGGTCAGCGGTGCTGGTGAGTGTATGAGCGTGTGGTTGTCTGCTGTGTTTGCAGATGGACACTGAATCAAATGGCTGGAGGGTGGAAAGTTACGCAAGAGGTCTTACCCAAACAGGCCCCTGAAGCAGCAGAGAAACGAGAGAGAGACAACATTGAAAAGCGTGAAAAATAAAAAGACAAAACTACAAAAGGCAGAGCTCCGTAGCAGTGGTGCAGCCATCAGCAGAGCGGCAACGACTGCGTTTGAAAGACAAGAACACGTTTTCTTACACAACACAAACACACAGGTAAGTCTGACAGAATATACACCAGCTAAGGTTTGGACACACCGACAAGTTTGCTGAAATAAATAAACAGAAATATGTCAGGAGCAATTCTACAATCTCAGCACAGATGCGTGTGTAACGTGACAGGAAATTGCAAAACACCTGCAGACATCCGACTTAACCCCACTTAGCCTCATTCACAAAAGAAAAACTGCCAAATTATGAATGATGTGTCAGCAAGTAGCAGGAAGCACATTAGGACTGGCGGTTGGCACTACACAGAAAAAGTAAAAAAACAAAACAAACAGCAGCAGCCCTCTTACGGACTTATTACTTATAATAATACAGTAACTGCATCTGTATCATGTTTATAATTTCTCAAAAAAAAAAAAAAAAAAAAAACCCTAGTAAAGTAAAATTATGAGATGGTACACAATGCTAGTCTGATGGTGGAGGTACAGAGGTACCCGGTGGTATCAGATGAAGGCCACATGACCAGTGAGCCATTTGGCTCACACTGCCACAGTTACAGTGATGTGCAATGTTCCTTTGACAACTGTAAACGCTGCTTTGAACACTGAGTCGTGGTTATCAACCCCCTGCTGCTGGTAGTAAAGCTTGTATTACTTTAATAATGCAAATGTAAAAGATTCTATTTCTTTTCCCACCACTTTTTGCATTCTTATCTGCCTCACAAGGAAATGCCAATTCATAGCAAGATGAAAAGAGAACTTAGACCTTACGGGTTCTTATAAATTGATGTTGCGAAGCTGTGAGGAAGTGAACTTTCAAGTAACAGGTCATTTAGCTTGTAGAGTACACCTCAACCATGAAACATGAAAGTGCTCCTTCAATTACAAAACTAACTTCTGTCTAGAAAAGTCAGTAACTCTAACTGGTTAATCATTTCTTCTTGCAGGTGCAGCAGTAGGGCAATGATGATGCAGGAAAATATGAGTCATGTAGGGAGGACTGAATTAACAAATAATTAACAAAAGAATTGACAACACAAACATTTCTGTCACTGCATAATGGCTTAAAATGAAAATCGCACCATTGGACTCAGTGTCATATCATCATCTCACTAAATGACCAAGACAAACTGATCTGAAGCTGAAGATTTCTGTCTATTGCTTCCCACCTTTGAGGGATATAAATCACCAGGGTTGGTCAATATGATGTGTGTCTAAAAGTTCATGCAAACGCCCAGACAGATTACTTGTTACCCGTTTTAACTAAACCTTCATTTGCAGAATTTTGTGATTTTGTGAAATGTGGCCTCAGTGTAAGAGAGAGACTGTATTATAGCAAGGAAAGGTACAGGTCGCATTCTTCTGTGAGCTTATATGTCCTTAAAATGAGTCCTGTGTGTGCTGGTGGGATCTAAAAAGGGCACTGTGTCTTAAATAGCACCACTCTCAGTACAGCCTGTACCTTTTACATACACGAACACACTCATCCAACTATAAAAAAAAAAGCCTACCTGTCAAATATTCACCCTACAACAGACACTGATGAATCCTGACGGACCTCGGCCACCCGTCTCATCTCCAGTCCCTTTAATCAGCTATCAATTGCTTTCGATCAAAGAGTGGCTTGAATTGTGCCAACCAGAAAAATAAAAAGCAATGAAAGGCCTTGTATGGTCGATAAATAGAACGCAGCAGAGAGTCTTTGGACGCTGCGCACAAAGTCGGATCAATGGCTGCGTGATGGCGTGTTGTATTATGAGGCAGCGCCCAATCAGTTTTCATGCAACCGCTGTGGCTTTGTAATCACTGCAGCATCGGAAACCGAGTGGAGGCAGTGAGAGAGAAGAGATACGCACGACAGTGGCTGTGCAAATGTATGTGTGTGCGAGTGTACAGTGTGTGAATTAGCTGTGCAATTAACAGGTCCAGAACAGTGTCTTCTCTCTCCAGAACTGACACAGTATGAAGTTTAATGAGGCCTGGAGAGGCATGAAACGATGAAATGAAATCAAGTCTGTATCAGCACGTTATGGGTGGAATATTAAATGTGAGCCTGCATCTAGACAATTGCTTTCAATTGCTCCAGCAGCACAATGGCTGGTTACGGATGATGACAGTGACTGGATGATGATGCTTTTTCTTGTTTTTTCTGCATTTCTGTGGTTTGTCTGGAACAATAAGTGTCTGGACTTATAATCAAGATAATAAAAGATGTGAAAGAATAAAATATATATATTACCACCGGTTGACATGGGCTGAATTTGCATATGGTTACTTATCAGTGCAGCGCCACTTTCTAATAAACCAGTTTTATTTGGGTGAAATTGCTCCATTTCCTTATCAAACAAGCCACAAGAGAAAAGGAGCAGAGATTGATTTAGTTCAGTCGGAAAGCTGGACAGGTTTATTGTTGTCACAACATGATACCACATCATGGAAGTTATCTTACATTCTAACACTGCCTGCGATGATACAGTGTGTTTACAGAAGACTTACCTGAACGGTTTAGGTGGCAGTATACTGAATCGTGTCTTCTCCAGCATCTTCCTGATCTTGTTTCGTCCTCCAGACACAGTGTTGGCCTTCATTTTCCTGGTGCTCTTGTGATCTGTAGGGAACTCCATGTCTCCAGAGATGTCGGGGATGGAGAAGCGATTGCCTTTTTTCTCCTGGATCTTGGGGATGTGAGGGCCGCCATTCTTCTTCTCATGCATGATCCTGCTCAGGAGCTCTTTGAAGACTAGATAGAGTTACACAGAGAGGAGAAGGTGGATCGTTTCTTAGCTCAAATGATCAGAACTGATGTGAGTCAGTATTTGAGCACAAAAACTCTCAAAGTTTACTCACCAAATATGTTGGTTTTGACCGTGAGACAGAGGTGTGTGTTGTTTCTCAGGATGTCAACAGCTTTGGATAAGGAGATGTTCTCAAAGTTTTGACCATTGATCTCCATGATCTGAAACAAGGAAGATGCCACAACATAATTCTTACAGGGCTGAATCAAAACTCATTGAAGCGTAGTGACCGATCAAACATTTATTTTCTGGTTTGCCGAAGTGACATTAAAATTACACATTACCAAAAGCAAAGAGTGAAAAACGTGGACCCAGTACACTCTAAAGGACACAGAGCATGATTTTACTACTTGACATCACTTTTACAAATGATGAATGAGGTTTTTCAAAAGTATAAATACAATAAACCTTATTCATAAATCACAAAGCATCTGCATAATCTGGAAACTGTAACAACAGTAGGAATTTGTTTCCAACACAGTTTAATCTGTGTGAAGTGAACTTTGAGTCAGCTCATGTGAAGTGTGAACTTCAACGCTGGTTCACGTAGACACATTGCTTGAAACGCGTTAACCTTGGTTTCTTTAGGGACGTCCTTTAACCAATATCCAAGTCCTTTCACTGTTCCTTAAATACTGACTAACCTTCATGTTTCTGCTGCTAAAAAACTACACAGTAAAGCTGTCAACACCACGGCTGGTACAGTGCAGGCGAGACTGCTTCAATCTTTTCTCACACTCTCAGAGCCCTGGACTCCAGCATCAGATGACAATCAATCATCTAAGCTCTTCTCGTTCTAAAGATGGCCAAACAGCCTCTCTTTTTTTGTCCACTTGAAGTTGAAGTTGCTCACTGTAGTCAATTAAGTCTGTCTTTGAGTTCTGTGGGTTTTTCGGACTTTGTAGCTTAGGTTTTACTCACAGTACGACCCTATTTGAGCCTCTGCCTTTAGAACTAGCAACAAACACAAATCTATTTTCAGTTTCAAATGGAACAATACTGAAACATCCATAGTCTGTATTTCACATATATTCTAGAACTACTTTATATCTCAGATTAGGCCGTGTTGCGTCTTCTCACCTGATCTCCACATTTGAGTCCGGCCTCTGCGGCCTTGCTCCCTTGCTCCACAGACTCCACAAAGATGCCGAATCCTCTCTCGCTGCCGCCCTGCACGCTGAAGTAGAGCTGAGACTCCCTTGACGCCTTCTGCAGAGTGATCTGTCTCCACTTAGCCTTGGCTGCACACGCTATGTTCAACAGTCGCAAATGGCCCTTCATTTTCTGACGAGGACAGGAAGAATAGGAAAACGATGGGCCTCAGGAGGCTTTGCTAATGCAATCATGTTATAGATGCTTTAGTTTAGTTTTTTCATAAGAATATAAATGAGAACACAATCACAATAACTGTTACATTTGATCATTAAGACATCATCTTACCGTAGCTTCCAGATGTTTCTCAAAATCCTCCAGGAAGCGTGTCATAGCTGGGTCACCCTCAAAGTCATTGAAATGGTTGTTGACCCATAACAGCACTATTCTCGTTACCTGTGAAACACAACAAGCTTAATTCAGCCCAAAATTCACACAAAACATCCACTTATGTTCACACAGTCCTGTAACAACGTCCTTTCACTCTCCAGTCCTTCAGACATCACACTGCATTATCTTGACCACATGCTGCTTTGTTTAGAGCTCCTGCAGAATGTTAGCACTGTAGGTGGTGGATCACAGGTGATTCTTTAAACTAAATTTCAGGGCTGGGGTCTTGAGAAGTGGGAGGGATTAGGTATATTGCTCAAGGACACTTCAGTAGGCTAATTCCTGGTAATATGAATGCGTGAAGTGGTGGTTATTTTCATTCAGTCACTATACCTTTATAATCAGTATATACAGGTAAAGTGGTTAAACCGGTTAATGCTATCTTTTCTGATATTCACAAATGCAGCCATAATGTTCAGATGTATATTTATATTCAGTCCAATTATATATCCGTCTTTACTTTCATGTTTTTTTCCCTCAATCTGTAGTAGACAGCAACACATGAGAAACAGCAGGGAGGCTAAATAATGAACATGCTCAGCTGAAGAGAAACCGTTTAACCACTGTTGACTGCTTAATTTTGTCCCACAATAATTAGAAGAAAAAAAGTTAAAGCAAAGGGCATCTGGAAACAGTTATTTCTGTTAATTTACAGAACTGGTAACTTCATTCTAACCTTTGTGAAAGGTCAGATTGGCAACCAATATACATCAACGCCGAGCATCAATCAATGTCCACTTTCACTCTCTCTCTGGTTTCTCTCGCCATTTCTTTTCCTCTCATACCACATTTTGTTACTGTCTCCCTGCTCAATCTGTACAGGATTAGACCCTGTTTAATAGGGCTGAAGAGTATAAGCCTGAATGACATCCACATAAAGGCTATTGACTGTACAAGACTAAGCAGTTATGGACAATGGGAGTGTCAGGCATGCACAAATCGCTGCTGGGCTCAAGGACTGCTGAGGTGGCTGAGCTTGTATCGATCAGCATGTGAGCAGCAGCAATGTGCATGGATCATTTAAACCTGCACACATATAACAGTACAGAATGAATGAGTGCATGAAACTACAGTTAGTTTATGCAACCATATACTGCACAAAAACTACCACAACCAGGTGACCCATACTTTAACCATCGTTGCTATATGTCTATCTCCAACCCTTACTTTTAACTTCAAACTAATTCTAACTTTAGCCATAAAACAATCTTATGAAGTTGTGAAAACAAGCTTCACAGTGCAGAAATGTCCTCAATGTGAAGGCTGAAAACTGGAATTGGTCCTCACAAAGATAACAATACACTCCACACACACTCACTGTGTCCCGGAGCATGTCCACCTGGAACCACTCCAACAGTTTCTTGCCGACCTCCATGGGACTTGACAGGAAGGTCCTGTAGGTCAGCAGGAAGTCTTCGATGTAGGTGGGGTCCACCACTGATGGTTCCTCTACCAGATGCATGATCAGTCGCTCTGGGGTTCCCTAGGGTGTGAAATAAACACACATAAGGACACAAATAGAGAAACATACGATAGACTAAAATGACACAAGGGCAAACTTAATCTATACAGAAACGCACACAGGCGTACAAAAAACAAACCCGTGTGCAAGCTCGGACACAGAAGCAAGAAGGCACAAGAGCACATGCACCTAGCAATTTGAATAAATTATGTCGACATTAATCATAAAAGTGACAAGGACAAACTATAAAGATGCAGCTATTGAACTGGACTGTCCATCGCTCATCAATAAAACAAAGGCTAGAAAACACACACACACACACACACACACACACACAGACACACACACACCCACACACTGTTTTCAGTGAGTTAGCTAATATCACCAGAGTAGAGATTTCTGGGGGAAACGGTTCAGTTGACAGGGAACGGAAACTAGAGAGACATCCACTTTTGTCTAACACAAGCCAAAAACAGAAGTGGAAATGCTAACACTTTCCAAATGACTCATCTCCACTGGATGTGTTTTAGAGCCTTTCTCGGAGCGGTGGCCAAGACAATCATTCAGGCCCATTATCAGATCAATACCTGGCTGCTTCCAGAGGTTTGGGGAAAGGATCAAAAGGCCTTGGAGCGTACTGCATTGTAAGGTACAAGAAAATGCTCCAGCAAACACTAATAGTGCTAACGTTGCCTCTAAATGATCAACTAAAAACATCGAGCAGTTGCATTGATGTTTTTGCAAGATACTGTACAGTATGTGAGGACATGGTCGATTCATAATGAGATGGTACTGAAATCAATCAAAGGCATTTCTGTGTATGTAGTGCATAACAGTGGAAAAGTAACAAAGGGCGATAACTCGATTTTATGATTCAGAAAGTTGGTCAAGTTGAGCTTAAACTGAGATTAAACAAGCTGGTGTCCTTCCCTTTTTCATCTTGGTTTGGTCATCTTGGACACGTTCTTGAACAAAGTTAGATGCTTCTCCTGTCTAAAGGTTGGGCTCCACATGAAGCACCAGTCTAACTTAACCATACGTTTGAACTCCAAGCCAGTCTGCATCTCTTCATCCATAAAGAACATTTTAAAAATCACTAACCTTGATGACAATGTGTCCCTTCCTAGTCCCGCTGCGGTCAAGCTCGCGGTGTTCTTTCACCATCACAATCTCCCCCTCCTCCTCCACCTTGTGCGTGTTCTTCTCCACATGGTTGAGGATGCGCCAGTAGTCCTCCTGGGCGATGCAGACGAACTGGTCGAGGATGACATGAGGACAGCGGGTGAACTTGTAGTAGAGCAAAATACTGCTCCGAACCACACTCGGGTACTCAAACAACAGCACAGAAGAAGCATGAGGGGGGTTAGAGAGAGGCATGGGAGGGATGGATAGATGGATGGATGAAGGGAGGAACAAACTATCTAACTAAACTTGACTAAATGAGGTTTAAGTACCTAAGATGGTCCAAAATCCTCTCAACAAGTCATTTTGCAGAAGCATCTTTTAGTTCAGTGTGAAGCTAAACTACCGTCTCGTTATGTCACACTGAAGAGAAACTGCCAAGACATGACTCTCGCTACTCTACAGACCTGTCACTTGCTGCACCTCCCTCAACTAAATCATCCATTTCTGCATTTGCCCTACCTCTGCAGCTTCCTGTGTATCTGACAGGAAATGATGTGAGCACTGGAGGAACTGGGCAGTGTGGACAGAGGCTGTTACCACATGTACACGTTGGGCTTATTTTATCTTGGTGAGCTCATTAACATCACAGCCCATCTCTATCTTAAGATAGGCTTTCTGTGAAAAACCTACAAGGCTATAAAAAAACATGGCCTGAGAAATACACTTCACAACAATGTACATTAGGCCTGTGACTTCGGTTGTAGTCACGAGTCAGTATTTGAAAAGGTAGAAGAAAAGCAACCTCAATGGACTTGATCCAAATTTCAACTTTTAAAACAAATAAAAGAAAGAAAAAAATGAAACTCTTTACTTCTACACATGTAATAGTGAAAAGGAGAAATAAAAGTAAGACTTCACTTTTCTGTGCATTTACACAACAGGAAAATAAGAAGAAAACACATTCTTGATGTAATTATCAACTGCAACAGCAGGAATTTATTTTTCTAAATTGTGTCATCAAGCGTCTTATTTGAACCAATACCACAACAACAGGCTGTCATAGTCCTCTTGTTAACAAATACCCTGAGACAGTATATGCTTCCATTACCTGGCAGTCGTCCCCCTTAGTGCGAACTTCTCCGTTCATATACTGTTTGTCCAGTGAGGGCGAGATCCCAAAACTGTTGCCCATACAGAGAGTCTCCACTCTCCCCTCTGGGTGGCTGATTTCCACTGCCCCGTTCAGAATAACATACCAGAGGTCCAGCTGCAGACAGACGCACATGATCAAAAATAGAGCATCACTCAATTAATTAATTAATTCATCTTGTCACCTAATGGTTTGGATCAGTAAAAAACATTGTGTTTTACTCCATGAGACTAATCATTAACATCTATTGGTGCAGTTTTTTTCACCTCTGACATGTCTGAAGTTGGAAGTAAAGGCACTATCCAAGCAACAGACTATATTATACAACTAGCCAAGAACAGCTACTAAAGTGGCATTTAATACATTCTGCGTAATATGCATTGTGTGAGGTGAAGACGTATAGTGTCTCTAGTGGTGGCTTTTGAAAAGGTGAGGCTGGCAGGCATAAAATAAAAAGTCATTCATCCCGAGTGCCTTGGGCTCCCTCTGCAACTCTAACAGATATTTCCTTCCCATTGCATTTTCATTCTCTTGCATCAAATCTCCAATACTCTCCCCGTTTTTCACTTTCTCTCCCCATTACGTTTTCCTTCTACCACTCAACCTGCCACTCTCCATTTTTCTAAGTTAGCGTGAGGTAAAGTGAGGTAAGCGAGACAAGTGAAGGTGAGGAATGTTTTTTCCACTTTTTTTTTAGCATATATGCAATAAATGTGGATCTTGTGTCTTTATATATTTTCTACTATATATTTTTGCCTTTGTTCTTAGTCTGCAAATAAAGCTGTGAAAAAGAAATCTGCTAGTTTCACTCCTCACTCAGAGAGTCCCGTGTTGGCTCCCTTTTCTTCCGCTTTCTGTCCTCTGAAGCACTTTGCCTCATTTTACCCCTGTTAGACCACTTTAGACTTTTATTTTCCTTTCGCTCTCTCACTCACTTAGCAGAGTGGTGCTCACCTGTGACTGGAGAGAAGTGCTTCCTTTTTGACCTTCAACACGAATCCACAGAGAGAGACAGCGGGGCAGAGGAGACTTGCCCATCAACCGACTTGACACGGACAGTATGGAGGCACGTAAATGCATGCAACGCACAGTTGCATATTCATGGAAACTTTCTAATGTGAACTCCTATCCTCCTGAGCTTAGTGGCAGTTCATTGCCATTTATCACCCTGTCAGTTCTAATGTTGCTGCGTCTAACCGAACAGCCATGACAGAGCGGCCCCTTCTCAGGCATGTAACTTAATTAATTAGCTGTGTAGCAGCTCAAGTGATTGAAGGGGATCCTACACTGGAGTGACTTTGCAGATACCAGTGTCTGTGGGTGAATAAGCTTTGAACACACTGGAAGCTTGTGTGTGTGTGTGTGTGTGTAAATTATAAAAGATGTGTGGTTATAGACTGTTTCTCTATTTCTTCTCTCTATTTGCCATTTTATGTACTTTTGTTATTTTATTTTACACATTTTAACATTTTATATCGTGATAAACTGACAAATCTAACATGTTTTATCTGAAATTACATTTCTGAATTAACTAACACTAATTTAATTGTTAAGGTAATTCAGTGTAATTGTCTTAATGAAGCAGATATAATAAAAACCAAAACATGTTATGTATCATAATTGGCCTGTTAGTGATTAATTTAAGTGGAACATGTACCAAAATAGGCCAGCGACATAAAAAATTATTTCTCTAATTACTGCGCAAACAATAACAGTTATTAAAGCCTTAAATCCAGAACATTTATTTCAAAATGTGTCAGACTTTTATAGAGCTCCTTTACAGTAATAGCTATACACTGTTATTTGATTTACTGTTTATGTTATTAGTTCATTCGTACCTCTTGCTTGTTGTGCAGTATGACGGTGCCGGCCTGCTCCACCACCTCAAACACCATGACGCTGCACAAGTCCCTCCGCACAGACATGGTCATGTTGGCGAAAGCCGGCAGCTGGTGCATGAACTCCAGCAGTTGTTCTATTTTGGCACAAAAAGAGAGATTGAGAAAAAAAGAAAACGAGTTAAAAGAGGAGAGAAAGTGAATACGTATTGATGTGTGCAGGTAAGACACAGAACGATTTTTCCACTGACAAATCGCAGCTTTTCTGTTTCCTATGGACTTTTAAGTGGCGCTTTCAGCAAGCAAACCTTACTCACATACATCACCAGAGCTACTGTCAATTAAAATACAAACAAGAAACATCTTAAACAAATGTGAGAATGGTACAGCAGCCACAAGGCCTTTTAGACTTTGCTATTACTATAAACTGCACCAAAAGACTATTTGTCTAATCCGTATTTTCCTAGAAACCTTTTTACCACCTGATCTTTGTATGTTGTACTAGTAGCTGTTCAAGCAGTTTGCAGCAGGGCCTGCAGCGCTAAACGAATGCACACCCAGTATTAGTAAAAAACCTGCAAAACACATAGGAAGTGCCTGTTGATTGGACTTTTGATACATCAATGGTCTAGTTCTCTTAATCTTCTCTGGTCTTTAGGCCTGCTGTAGAAATGCAAATCACAATTCCCCCAAGGACCTTTAATCCAGGGAAGATTCCTGGATTGGAGTTCTTGGGAGGGAAATGTACCGGGAACTTCCTTGGGTTAGACACTTACTCCTCTGAACTTCTCACTCGCTCTTTCCTCTAAATGAGCTGTCTGTGTAACCAGTCAGTGATGAAGAGAGACCATGAGACCATGAGAAGGCCAGCCGCCCAGCAGGCACACAGCAGGTTAGGCTGTTACAACGTCTCTCCGCTCTCTGATGTGGTCACCTTCTCTTCCAGGACCCCACTGGGTCCAGTTAATGAGGTTGACTCTCTGATTGCCTGTTTAAAAATACACCCTGGAAGGGCACGTGTGTTTAGAGAACCTAGTAAGGGATATTTTTGTGAGAGGGCATTTGTGTTTCTCCTGTGTATGCGCTTGCTGAATGATGGATGATGTTTGAGGACTCCATCCATCATGAACATCAGAAAAAAAAAAAAAACTTAAAGTGGTCAAAACAAGATGTGAAAGGCATGTCAATACCCCTTATTCTCACAGTTTCCATCGGAATATAAAGTTTGCTATTCTTTGATTGATTAATTGAACATTTTCAAACAAATGCTGTGTCTGAAGACATAGTCAACAGAAAAGTTCTTGGTTGAACGCAGCACAGAATTAAACTGACCAATGTCGTCATCGTTGCGGTCGGCTGGGTCTTTTTCCAGACACTCTCGGACCAGATCTCGGCCCAGAAGAGTGTCTGACGCTCTCTCCAGATCCTCATCCTCCTCTTCCTCTTCCTCACTGTCCACTGCAGCCTCTGGGAGTCCAGACAGGTCCACGTCCCCCAGCTCGCTCTCTGTGGCCTGAAGAAAAGGCAGTGGAGAGGGTTATAAGTTTTCCTGTAACACTGATAAATAACAGTTACAGGAAACCACTGAATATTACAGATTATCACAAAATGCAACAATTTCAGATTGAAATTAATTTGGTGGGAGTTGGGAATTTAGAGTTAAAAACCTTACAGCTTTTAGACTTAGGAGAGAATAACAGCTGCCATGTTCTCTTTCTGACGTTACAGCTCTATTCCACTACACCCATTTTCATTAGGATTTTCAGTGACATGTCATCCACACAAAACCTGGAGAATAACCTTGGAATGAGCAGCTGTATCTGTGACCCTGAGCTCCGAAACCCAGTCCCCAAATAAAAAACAGAAAACGTTCTCGGTGCTGAGCCTGATTTTTACAGAAACAGCCTCAGTCCAGTGATTTCACCTGTTCACAGTACTTTCATAACCTTTGGTAATCACGTGTCTACCGTCATCTGCATCTTATTCCGTCTCCAAGATTGACATTTCTAAAAACAAATGAATAAGGCTACAGTTTGATTATATGCCCACTGGAGGAGGAACCGGGTGGTGCTCAGTCACTGTGTTTTGGCCATAGCTTGACACACTGGCAGCGTGCGAGGGGCTTATAAATGATAAATAATCCAAAATTAAATTTAAGAATGAAAATATAATATGACCTATTTAATTTGACCTAAGAGATAAGAACAGTTTCCATTACCAAATAAAATGTAAATTCTTATTTTCTTTTCTGGTAATGTCTTTTTTTTCCTCATCACACCCGTGACTCACATAATAAATGACTTGGCAGCACAAAGAGGAATCACATTCAGGAATAAATACTTTATTAAACAGGCCAGAAAACACTGCATGTTGTTCTGTAACGTAACAAATGGGTACTTTTCAGATATAACTTCTGATTTATTGATTCTTGGAGGAAATTTGTCTTCACTAGATCCTCATAGTGCAGAACAAGACAAAGGCCAAAAGTGCAGCAGTACATTTTATATAGTCGCTGATAAGAAAAAGAAAACCATGGCTGTTGTGGAGATTGTTAAATTCATCCAGAAAAGCTGGATTCAGTTGAAGCTTTGCTGGAAAACAAAGGTGTTGAGGGAGTGAAACAAAACTTTGGAGACAATAACTCCTCAATACATCCTCGCTGTCTTTCTACAGCTGTGAGTTAAGTCACAGTAACAGAGTGAGGGAAGAAGAACGAGTGGGAGAAACCCACAAAAACAAAACCAATCTGTTGCACTGACAGCTGAAGACCACAGCTGACTGGAGGGTCAATTCTTTAAGACAGCTGTAAACAAACACAGAGTCAGGTCAGCGACAAGCTGATGGGATCAGAGCCGTGCAATAAATATCTAATCTAAGGCTGAAGAGATCAGGTCTCTGTGTTAAATGTCTGACCCAGGTTGACCTGTCTTATATCAATCTGCAAACACTCACAGGCTGACAGGCTGAGGATGGAGGACAGCTTGGGCTGAGGGGGGGAGAGGAAGATAAAATATCTGTGAATCCTACAACTCATCAGGCTCTGCCCACGTTTACTCATGAGCTAACTTGTTTAGGTTCATAGTCTCTTATACAGTGCACCACTGAAACCTCCTGAGACATGGAAACACACACAGAAGACTTTCCTTAGGAACTGAACAGTAAAACTTCACCTGTCCTTATTTAGTAATGGCCCACAGTGATGTTTTTAACAGGTAAAATGGACTCATGCAAAATGTCCCCATTCAAAATCTTAAAATGTGGGAGGAGTGAACAGACAATGATACAAATAGCCGCAGCAAATGATTTATCTCTGCTGACTGACCACTGCAGCAGAGGAAATTACACCTGGAGCTGCAGCATTGTTTTATCACGTGCACACAGAGAGGCAGACACTTAAGGCGTTAATATGTGCAACTTAACCATATGATACATTTTTTTTAAAGAGACGATAGATTCCAGATTTGCCTGTTGAGGTGGCTGGGCGCAGTACAAAGAAAAATACATTACAATACTACATTTTTACAGCACACTGGTAAGAGTAAGATACTCTTGGATTTATTACGACGTTCTGTGAAAAGAGGGGGTGATTAGAAGTGCAGAGGGATTAAAAATGATGAGATGACAGTCCTGTCATGTAGCCTTTTATGGATTATTGATTCACAGTCATTTAAATACTCCACGCTCAAGAGAGCCCTTTAATTCCAAAGCACACTGAGCTAATTAATGCTCAGAAATGTCACAAAAGATGAGACAGATACAAGAGGAGAGAAAGGTATAAAGACCTCGTTGTCTGGCAACACAGTTGAACTTACATTTTACGCTTCATGCATTAAGCTGGAGGATTGCAGTAAGAGCAACAGCAGAGCAAGCTTTCTAGTTTTCTAAATGTTTTCAGTGCTTCTATTAAATGAGCACTGTCCATGCTCAAGACTTAACAGGAATCATGCATCTAACTATGCATAACTGATGCAACTGGATGCAATAATGTCTGAATTTCCCTACCACCCCTCAGTGGAAAATGACGGTTATAAACTCAGCTACACTGACAAAGATACAGCTTCTACACCTGTAGCACAGGTACACACATAGCTTGAAAGGTTAGGTTCATTTCCTGCATGTGACCTTTCCTTCACAGCAGGAAGTACAGGTCACCAGGATGCACAACTGATGCACAATAATTAAGTAGGGGGGGAAGAATTACAAGGAGGGAAGGTTAGTCTGCAGACACATAAGCTAGAGGTAGCCAGACAGAACTGGAGCAGATCACACTGGAAAGAATCCCCCAGCAGTCGAAACACTTTTGCCAGAGACCAGATGTTATGATAGACAGAGATTTGGCACCGGTTTGGACGGGCTGTATGTAAAGTAATGTAAATAATGTGCAGAGAAAAAATTTACTTACATTAATCAAAAGTTACATTTTTTAGAAATTCACAAAAAAAGCCAGAGAAGGAAACCTAAACTGTAAGACAGCCTAATGTGGCCTAAAAACCTATGATGCACTACTATTATACAACAAAAAGTGTTTCTGCACTGTTTCTGTCCATAAAATGTACAGACTGCAGAAAAAGTGTCGCAAAACTTAAGGGAAAATAATTTAAGCCAAAAATAAGGTTCCCACCTGGTAAATATCTGATAGGCTGCTACTCCCCGAGTCGCTGGCGATGCTGCATCCTGATTGGCTGGGAGCCATGTGCATCACCTGCTGATGGGCGTGGTCTGTTAGGTGCATCTTATTGAGGTCAGCAGGAAGCTGTTGAGACGACCAAAAGGTAAGAAGAGGATATGAGTTCAACAGAGGCAAACATGCAGTACAAGGCACACACACACACACACACACACACACACACACACACACACACACACACACACACACACACACACACACACACACACTAAATAAGCAAACACATCAAACAACCAAAATCCATTTGTTTCTACTTTGTTATCAAATTTTCTGAAGATTGCTACAAAATCCAAACTGCAAAACGCTCTTTGTCAAATAAAATGCTCAGACTGAGACAAAGATTGAAGTCAAGTAGCAAAGTTATAAATGGCTGAACTGCTGAACTTTTAACACCGCGAGAGGAACTGTACATTTCCACTGACTAAAACTGTCACAGGCACATTGAGTCAGTGGCACACAGGTCAGCAGATTGCTTCACAACATTTACATAACTACTGTCACACAACTTCTCAGCACGCATTAAAACTGGAATCTTGAACAAGAATTCGAAAAGGAATTCATTGTACCTCCACCACAGAGATTTACATCAAGTATATAAAGACGTCCTGAATATACAGCACAGATACCTCAGTAACAGCTACACAAGCCACAAATCCTCCCTTTTACCCACAATAAAGATCCTCTAGTAAAAACAGTGTAAGCCTGACTGGAGGATCAACTCTTTATGGTCTTATTAAAGCAGGGAATAGCCATACTCAGGGTTGCCTCAGATAGTATCAGAAATCCAGCACTGATAGAAGCTCTGCAAAACTGGACACATGTCTGCACAGTCAGCACAATGAGGGACCTTAATCCACTATGTATAAGGAGGTGAACAAAAGGTCAAGTCCTGGTTTCACTCCATGAGGCTAGAAAGGTTCAGTCTAATTGTTCACTAGTGTACTGCAGTGAAAACAGGACCTGCATCCTGCGTCCTTGCAGGACACACAGGGATAACATGAAGCAAGAGACTGGAACAGCAAACTACATCCACTTCCACTTCATGGGCGTGTTGGTAAATGTACACAGGGGCTCCCTCTGGTCTAGAAGAAAGCCAAACCTCGAGGTCTCAAGTCTTACCAGTCTGAATCGGGGCAATGTCAGAGAAGAGGTCCTCCTGCGACAACGGGCAAATCTACAGCACACCTCCTCCATCATCACCACCACCACAGAAGACAGCGTTGGCTGTCCAAACACACACTCACAACATTCGCAACAACACATACGAAGCCGCACCAGGACAGACTGAAGCTTGGAAGCTCGCTGAGACTGTGAGGAACCACAACCACGGTGCCAACATGCAATATTAAAGACGTCAAGTCTGGGGGGGAGCTGCCCCCTCAGTACTCTACTCTAATAGGCCTGTTATACTGTACAACCCCATCAGCACTCAACCCCCCCATATACACACAGCATTGAGGGGTAGAGTTGAGGAAGTTCAGTGGCTTGTTCTTAATGTGGCATGTTAAATGGGACACTTCAGTTTATTAATTCATGTGCACTGGATTTACACAATATTTAGGACTCCTCAAGGTTTAGATTAAAGATCAAAGTTGACAACATACAGGGCTTCTGTAGAAGTTATCAAAGTCCAAAACAACAAATGCAGATGTACCTTAATCTAACATATGAGTGGAAATGTTTCCAGTTTGAGGCTGATAGGATTTGATGATTGTTTTTCGGGTTTTTTATGTTCAAACATAGCTGTGTTGTGGTAATTATTGGTTCTCATTTCTCTGCCGTTGCTTGGCATCCTCTATGCCTTCATTATTTTATATTATGTGGTAATTTGAACCAGAAAGATTAGAAACTGTAACAGCAGAGGCTAATGGGGATCCAATAAAATGTACAAATAAAAAGCCAATTTACAGTGCACTATATTTACTGCTCTCATTCCCCCCCGCCAATCTATCCAAATTCTGAGTGTGAGCTGTATACACTATATACTGCATCTAACAGTAGGCAGTATATAGTATAAGCTATTATTTTATGTTCATGATATGTTGTTCTACAGTCTAGGAGAGCAGTTAGTGTCCTAGTTTTTATATGGGCACAAAAATGAGAAAAAGCTTATACCCAATATCCAGATATCCAATTATATTTCCTGACCTACAGACTGTGGTGAAGATAAAGTAATTCAGGCAGTGACTAGTTATGGAGGCGTTGATTACTTAGTTATCTGCTTATAGCAGCACATAACGTTAGAAATGGAAGGAAATTAGCGTTACTAAGATTGGAAATACTGATTACACAAGTGAATATGTGAGTAGTCATGCAGTTTCAAAATCACAGTCACTAATTCATGCACAACCTGAAAAAGCTTTACTGTAAAACTAAAGTAGCATCTGCAGACTTTCCACATCACTGCTTCTGCTGCCTTTCTTCACCACACACGTCCCTATATATTAGTATAGCATCCCACTTAAATATTAATACACCCTGGGTCACTCCGTGCATCTGAGTGACAGAGCGATAGCTGCGCTATTAGCAACACTTAAACAGTGGGATTGTAGATTCAAAGTGTGCTCCTATAACATTCACACACACTCTGGCATTAGTTAGGATTATTTCAGTGAAATGCATTTCCCATTAGGCACACCGCTGTAATGCATTGTGTGTTTTACTTATTGAGCCACAGGCAAGTGCTAATTGTCAGCTGCTGGTGTTACTGACTAAATCCTACATTTGCACAAGTAGAAATGTCTTTGTTTTCTGTTGCCCAACACCACTTAATACCAGTTTGTTGTGTTTCTGTGTCAATAAGACGTGACAGAGCGAGAAAGAGAGGGTCAGGGCTATATCAGAGAGCGATTGCTAATTTTTTTCACAGGTAAATATATATTGATTTTTGTGGGATGGAGCAGTTATAAGTCAGAGGTGATGAAGCTCCCGTCATACATGTGGCCTTTAACACATTCAGCAGAGACCACATGGAGACTGAAAGTGTGAGTCAAAATGAGTCCACAGAGACATTTTGGGAGAAGGGGGAAAAGCTCAAGAAGAACACACCCAGAGAAGATACTAAGTTTTAAATTGATTTTTAAATTTTTAAATGGGCTGCAAAACCACATAGTTTACAGTATAGTTTTATAATTTATTTGCTAGTTTAAGTCCCTTCATCGAGCAATTTTAATGGAAGTGAAAGGTGACAAAAAATATCTAAAAGGTGATTTGACGCCTACTCCGAGTAGATAAAGCAAATAGTTCACAGTTCTTTCTTATGCTATCATTTCGCTGATGCTAAAAGAATCAGACTAAACTTTGAGAGAAGGTTAGAGGGGTTGCAAATACTGCAGAAACAAGTTAGATGTCTGGGTTTGTATGTTGGATGTGCCAAGGAATGAAATATGTCTAGGATAGTCAGAGGGAGTTCATGTGTGAAGGGGGAAGTCGGGTGAGAGAGTGATGGGGGAAGTGAATAATTGTGGCACTCTCGTGGCTCCTATTCACACCACAGACTTAATCATGCTCTAATCCTCCTCTTTCCCTCTCCCAGTGGGCTGAGCCAATGGTGGGGAGGGGGGAATGGGGGTGGCGGGTCTCCCATCCTCCTCATGCATTAACGATGAGAATCAGGAGATTAAATATAAATGTTCAGCTGTACAATTCTATCGTGTCTACGAGCGAACACAATCATGGGAGGACGAAGCTGGCTGAGACAGACAAAGCTTTAACATCACCAGTTATTTACAGAGTCTGATTAACCTCACACAACTGAAGCTAGTACTGACAATAAGGATGCTATGATGTTCAACTCAAAAAAAAGAGGCAGCAACCACACATGGTGAGAATCCATACGGAAGGATCAAAATGGAACCAAATGGAATAGATGTTCTCTGAATGATCATACCGGTTTTACTAAAAGGTCTTAGCTGTGTATGTTCAGCTGTATATACCTAACACCATCTGACACCAACAAGCTCACCACCCAAATAAAGCTCCTTCCCTCCATCAGGGAGAAAAGCATTTAAGATTCAAATGGCCACTCTGCATTTTTTTTAGCCAGCTTTATGACTGCACTTGTCTTCCTGTAGACCTACTCACGTCCCAGCAAAAAGCTAAGCAGTCAAAACACATTAGGGCGATTTCTTCTTTTTCCTCCTTCTATAAAACCCAACTATGTTTCACTTACTGTGTCCAATTTTAACAATGAGATTAACTAGCTGTGGGCCTGAGCGCTCTGCTTCACCTATTTCATCTGCGATAAAAATGGATTATAAAGCGAACACTCACCATTTGGCTACACAGACATGAAACCAATATTCCCCAAAGCCATTTTAGTGCTCAGATAATCTTGCTACACTGTAGGTCAATTTGTAGGGAGATGTTTTGGATGCCCGGTTTGTTTTGGGACACTATGAAGACGTTTAATGGTTTAGGCCTGGTCTGTCTAGTTCGGGAATTAGCTGGTTAGGGATCCCAGAAGGCGCCACACCATTAAAATATAAGGAGGATAGATGTGGAGGGTGCGGTTAATGTAGAATTTAAAATCATTTTTGAGGCTGTGCTGCTATTTTGACACTACACCTTAAAGAAAAACCTATTTTGCTTTGAATTAGCATTTAATGACTAAATAGTTGGACACAGCTGAGACTTCAGCGTCTCAGATGTTTTTTAAGAGAGACACACACAGAAACATGGATAACAACAGAGGCAGACCTGTTTACAGACGACGACAAGTAAGACGGTGCAAAGACAGAGATGACAGATAAAAAGATGAACTAAGACACAAAATGAGAGTGAGAACAATAAATGAATCTGAATAATAAAGAGGACAAACAGCTTTGCTAAGTAATTAAAGAAAATGCGACGAGGCTGATGAATCCTGATGAGGACGATAATTAAAGTGGCTTCAACAAACAATGACACGAACACGATTTGATGAATATTTATAGACAACGTTGCTATATTAGACAAAAGAAAACACTATGGTTGTATTATGGAGAAAGAGGTAGTGTTCTGTGTCGTGTTTGAGCTGCACTGGATGCATGGTAAAGGGTGTGCAACAGAAAGGAGGAGGCAGAAATAAGTACATTCATGTGTCCAAAGAGACAGGAAGGAAGGAAAGAAGAACAATCTACAGTAAGACACAATGTGAACACTAAACCCAACAAACAAACACAGAGAGAAAGTTAGTAAGTCTCTCTAGTAATACCCAGTAAACTACTTATATAGCTTCAAATGATTATGATGGTGCTGAAGCTAGCGCTGACCAACACTGGTATCATTAATCATCCCCCACCTCCAAAAAATTAATCCCAACAACCACACTGCCAGCTCCCTTCTACTGACTGAAAATGTGCACAGGCTGCAGAGATTTAGGGAATAATAACAGCTAAATCTTGTTTCAGAGCGTGTGTAGCTGGAAGTACCAGCAACACAGTACTCATAACCCCACAGCTGAGTAAATACAGACATGGACCGTGAGGTCACTGGTAGGGTATCTGACATGAACACGGTCGGCCTGTAGATGTCAGCAGTGACAAACTGCCTTGACATGACCGGAGCAGTACAGCCAAGCAACACAACCATCACTCATGAAGTGTGTGTACTTGCAGGTGCTGGCATGTGTACAGTAGGTGCTCTCAAGCCAAACCTAAAGTGAGTTACAAATTTTCCAACAATAAAGCATAATAATGCACTTTCTAGCCCACTACAATCATCCTGATCCCTGCACGAAACTGTGAGAGGTGACAACTAAATGTATAAGACCAGAGTTTTCAAACCTTTTAAAGAAAAGCATAAGGATAGAGAATACATTAAAAAGCTGTCCCACTGTGGATCTAGTGCATAATTATACATTAAAACCAGAGCGTCCTAGCTGTTCACATCTGTCTTTGCTCACAACAGCTGGCACTGAATGTTGAGTTAGCTCTCACAGCAGGTTGTTACACCAGAAACCACACCGCAGACAGCAGCCGTTCACCTCTGCGCACAAAAAAAAAAAACGTCGCTACTGTCTCGCAGTGCACTGAACTATCCTTCATTTCATGTAACGATTAACTCGAGGACTGAATTTGATTTCCTGTGGTTTTCTCAATCGTCTGCTCTCTGAGCTGCAGTGTCTCTCTGCACTTTCGGATCCATCTCGCCTCTTCGCGTTAAACGTATGGCTTATTAACCCCATCTCATGTCGCTCTCATTACAGCCTCTACTTTCCCTGTCGCTCTACTCCCAGTCCTACCATGTATTCAGTCACCTTGCATGATTTGTCCCACTTCATCAACTCCCATTCCTGCTCCTATGTGCAGTTCTGCATCAAAGGGAGCAAGAAGGAGTGAAATAACTGCAAGAAGCCTCATCAGACTATGCAGGTGAGACCACTGATGCTGCTGTCTGAAATGACACACACACACACACACGCACACACACACACACACACACACACACACAGTTTGACGCTCCAGATTTAGCCCTGCAGCTCTGCAGTAAGCTTTGATCAATTGAGGCCACTACTGGCTTGGTGTAATGCTAAAAAAATGAGTTTGTGGAAATGCAAACATTCATGAAATACAAGCAAATACATAAAAGTACACATTCACATTTGTAACAACAACAACCCAGCAGAAAGATAAATAAACTACACGACATTATGCCAAACCACACACACAAACAAACACAGAGGGAGATATCTGTGTACATATACTATGGACTCCATTCAGTAAAGCACTCACTGAGCTTATAGAATAGACTCAGCCACGCTCCACTCCATTACTGAAAAGTCCACAGACAGTTGAATTAAGACACAGCTGAGTGAGACAGATGGATATGGGGAGAAGACACAGGGACCTGAAGTTAATATGGGAGAGTGAATGGGAGAAGTGTAAGAGGAGAGAGTGAGAAAGGCGGAGTGCAGAGATGATTGAGAGTGGATTGAGTGTGTGTGTGTGTGTGGGCGCAAACGTAGCAGAGGGTGAGGCAGAGCATATAATACAGATAGTCCTGACAGTGAGTGGTGGAATAGAGGATGAAGTGAAAGGAAAAAAAGTCTCAAATATTCTCTTAGAAATCCAGTTCTACCTCATAGCCAGGGTGTGAACACATTTGCTGGTCATCACAATTTCAAAAGGCCTGTTTTAGTGTTAATAATTGTCTTAAGTGTACATGTTAGAGTTACATTTAGATTAAGTTAAGGGTTGGCAGTAGGTGTTATGTTAAGATATGGGAAATTCATTATGTCCTTGCAACAACAGAAAGACAAACACGTGTATGTGTGTGTGAGAAAGAGAGGGAGTACCAGCTGGAGCAAAGGGAGGTTTAATGAATTGAATTTGGAATTGGAGGTGACAACTGCAAAGGCAGACACACCACAAAGAAAGGAGGGGACAGAAGGATGGAAAGAGGCTCAGAGAAAAGAGGGGGAAAAAAAACAGAGAGAAAGTGGGTGGGGTTAGCCAGAAAAGACTCTCCTCCGTCCAGTCTTACTTTGCAAAAGGTGGTTCTTACTTGTAACAAAAATCAAACCACAGTGGAGCATCAGTAGAAACAGATGTGACTGCTCCTTCACGTTGATCATTAATCTGCTGCCAGGCTGCAAATGCAGGTTAAACACAGGAAAGGGAATAAACGTGTCTTTTCCACGGCAGTAAACACACTGCACTTCATCGTGCACGTCCACTCTGATGAGTCTGACGTCAGTGTGCCGCTTCTGCTTCTTTGCAAGCATCCTTTGATATTAAAGGGACAGTCCACTGTTTTTTTTCGGTCATGTCATGAGAATTACTATTCAATTCTGTCGTGTTATAAACTTTTAAGAAAAGGTTTTTACTATTTTTTTTTTCCTTTAAATTTTTTTTTTTCAAGCAATGCAACTTTATGTATGTGCAATGTTGCTGGAGCATCCCTCTAAGAGTTTCCAAGTTTCAAAATGAAGCATATGGTATCTTAAACTCATTTCAGATTGAGGAAAGCCAACAGTACGCTGTTGTTCTTAGCGAGGTTCCTGTTTTCAGTATGACTGACATGACACCAGCGTCTGCACCAACTGACAGTTAGGCTGATTCTGCAACTCTTCTAATCAAGTGTTGATTAGATCTCTACAGTACCTTTTTAATTTTAACATATGCTCAAAAATAGTTTGGAGCAGAAAATGTGACAGTAATAGCTGGTACCTGTAAGTGGGACAGCTTGAAAGAAAAACTACTTCTTCAAACACAAAGTGGGGAGTCTGCATAGCAACACATTACCTAGAAAACTCTCTGAAACACATTTTAATCTGTTGTGGAAATAAACCTACGTTCTGTGATCTGGCAAGCACTGGTTTGTGAAGTACAAGGTTCAACAGTCATTGGTTGGCAAGTTTTTAGCCTGGATAGAAATTGGCTGGCAAGCCTCTACAGTGGATAAACACACACTAGTTGGCAGTTTTCACACTTTGCAGTGCCAGTATTGTGACAGACGGGATGTTGAACGGCACTGTCACCAGCACTGCCAAGGGCCTGTGACTTTTGCCCCAGTTGTCTGAGAGTGATGCATGAGAGAGCGAGAGACGGAGACACACAGGGGGAAAAAAAAAGAAAAGCAAAAGGCACAAAGAAATGTGAGAGAGAGTGAAAGGAAAAAGAAGCATGTTTGTTTAGCTGCAGTTTCTTCACCCTCACTTAATGTTAAATAAATCACTCACGGATTAATTTAAAACCTTATCGTCTTACCAAACACTGATATTCACCCTTAAATAACTGACTGTGCTTATGTCTGACCCGTTGTTAGTCAAATATTAGAATATAAGGTCACAGATTTACATTAGCAGGGTGCAACAACATTATAATTTTCATGTAAGTCATGTAAGTTTTAAAGTCTTCACAGTGAAGATGGAAAGTCCAAAAGAAGTCAAACTCCTGCAAAGTGCTGAATAAAGTCATCATTTGTATTCCGGTGTGCAAATGTAATTTCCCTTCATCTCACGCAACATGACGTGATGAAGTGAAGTCACTGTTGACAAAATCAAAAGTCAAGTCTGTTCTGCTTGATTTTGTTCAGTCTGAAGTCATGAGATAAGGGAACCACTGGGAAAATTTGACAATTTAGACTCAGTTCTTAATTTAACAACAGCCCTATGAAATTAGATAATGTTTGGATTTTTAATAGTACCAATAAATAATGTTTCAGTCACCTTCACTTCATCATAAAAACCTCTACCACTCCCAGTTTTCTTAGTGAGTAATGACTCCGACTTGCATCTGACTGAAAGCTCATTCTCAGTCTTTACCACTCATTCAGTTTTCTGGTGGTTTCAACTGTGAAGTACGAAATTAGCATGGGTCAGCACCTCCTGCAGAGTCTAGTATTCAGCTCTGGGGGACTGTAGGTATTACAGCCTGGCTTTGGTGGAAATTCCTTCCAGTTGGCACCTAGAGATGTTTTTTGTGTGCGTGTGACAGCAGGTTGCTGCTGCAGTCGCGGCCAAACAGAGTTGGGTGTCTCTGAAAGGAATATTCAACCTGTCGCAACCCATCTGCCCTACTTCTCTACTCACTGTAACACCTGGGGGAGGACATTTTGATGGCATAAAAGAAAAAGGAGAGCGTAGGATTTAATCCTTTATGGAAAACCTTACACAGATTTTCTTCCCGCCACTGACCAGTAACTAAACCTGCACCCATTGTTCCTTCTCCACTGTCAGGAGGTAGTACCAAATCAAGTTCCAGGTAATCACTGGTGACGCTTCATATTTACTGCTAAACAGCGTTTTGGAGATGAAATGTTGGTCATATAAGTATGTTGGGTTTCTAGCAAAAGGGAACTCTATTCATGTTCTCTATGAACTTTTTTGATTGGTGTGTGTATGTAACTTACAGGAAGCTGAAGGGCGTCTCTGACTGGGCCCCTGAGGAGGGTTGGCCATGGCCAGGTCTGCCGGATACTAGAGAGAATACTAAACACTTGGCTTTGATACTGACGTGAATGCATGTTCGTGCACAGGACACACACGTGTGCACACGTATATAAACACATACACCTCAGTAACTCCTGGCTCCCCTCTGTTAACAGATGCTTCCTGCCTGCAGCCCAACCCACACTACTTCACACATATAAACACACACACACATGCAGTGCCTTCATGGCACCCCTACAGGTTGACCCATGGGTTGGGTGGAGGGGCAGCCCCACCCTGTGGTTCTCCTGTGGTGTTTTTGTTAATATTGGATCCTGTTCCACTCGGCTGGCCCACTCACCTCAGCCCAGATGGAGCAGAGTACAGATTCTGTCCGACTGCTTGGCAGGACAGGAAATTAACTTTGCTCACTGGCCTAAACCTAATCCTGGACGTCAATGCTTATCAGACATTTTGTTCTTTTTACCTGAATAAAAAAAGAAAAACACTACTCTTGACCAGTAAAAGGAAGTCAGAGCAACAGCTAGATAAGAGCTGAGCTATTGTTATATTATATTGTTGAAATATGCTTTTCTGCCCAATATTGTTTAAATTTATAATAGTGTTGGTGTGAACACATGCATCTGCACTAAACACTATGTTTATGAATATTCAGTGTATTAACTTCAACTGGAACTAAAAGAAATATGAAATTATTTTTTATTAACTACAACATAACATGTAAATGATACATGTGACGGTACAGAAATCTAACTAATGAACAGCAGTTGTCAATAATGTCAATAAAAAATGAGCAAATTAACAGACTTGTGTTTTTTTTGTATTGCTTTAAAAACGACCCAAATGCCTGTGGTGCTACATATATTTTTCCCTCTCTTTTTCACAAATTGACAAACAGCCACAGAGCAATCACGCCTCTAACCCCTCTTGTATTTATAAATGCCCTTGAAAATTATCCAGTAAAGGCTCTCTGGTTCTGCAGGCAGAGCAGGGGATGCGGATCAATAGCAGTGAGATAATGTGAACATGTGAAATTGAAGGGGTGGGGGCTATGGGTGGTGGATGTGTGTGTGTCTGTGTACGGGTGGGGGTGGTAGCTAATGACTACTACAGATCTGGTGGGTGGAGTCTGCATACATTATGTGAGGGGGAATAAATTATGTGTGTTACACACTTGATAAAAGTGCCTTTGTGAGTGATAACTATGCATTTGAGGGTGTCAGAATGCATGCGAGGGCTTGTGGGGTCTGTGTGTGTGTGTGTGTGTGTGTGTGTGTGTGTGTGTGTTTCTGCACAGAGCAGCCTCACTTTCAGTCAATTTAGTGCAGTAATGTTGACCAGCTTGGGCATGTTAATGCATACAAGGCCTGAGTGGGTTTTTCACTCTAAACGTTCGGCCTATCACAGCTAATGGACATAATTACACCATTCAGGGCAAAAACACTGGCCCTTTTATTCCACTGTACGCACTGAAACAATCAAAGAGTACTGAATTTTTTCCCTTCAAAAGTAAAGCGTGGTAAACTACCAAGCACGCTCCTTTTCCATCAGCTGTAAGAGATGGGTTGAACTTTTGTCTGCATCTAAAGTAGTAAATGCTGCTCGGATAATTTGAGGACCTGCATTTTGCACAGGTACTGCCATGGTTAATATCTAATGTTTGTTTTATAAGTTATGAATTGTGGCAGTGTGTCGCCTACTCATATGAGTGTGCTAAAGCCCCACAAAGACTTCTTACTGAGCATATCCCAGGGCTGAAACTGTCTAAAACTGAAGCTTACCATAAGTAGAAGCCTTATTCTCATGCTTAGTCAAATGTTCCTGTACAAATAAAGGCTACAAAGGTTTACACTTACACCTACAGTCATAGCGCCCTTGAAAAAACACATGCTGTGCACCCAGCTCATTTATTGTAAGTTGCTGTGAACACATCTGCCTACTTAACTGACTTAAATATAGAACTTTCATATACTCCATTGTGATTAGCAGTCAGTGTGAATAACTGTACTATAAGCACAAATACTCTATCTACACAGTGGGTTTACAGCATTCTAACGAGCCAACGATACGTCACGTTGTGGTATTTTTTAGCGAGACACTATGCAAAGTATGTTATGGATGTGTAAGGCAAAGAACAATTTAGCAGCAATGTGTGTTGTTGTTAGGAAGACTGGATAGTAATTTATGACTTATTGGAGGCGAGGTGGACATGGCCTGGCCTAATGCAACCCATATTGATCTTTATCACCCCTACTTCCTGTGCATATGATATCCTAGACCTCCCTTGGCATGCTGAAAGCCCTCTCTCTTTCTCTATTGTTGCCTCTCTGTCTCTCTCTCTCCCTCTCTTCATTTTCAGCCTTTGTCTCTCTCAAGTTTTACTATTATGAGGACACCCCAAACCCCCCACATCTCTGGGCTCAAAGGCCACATTATCTTGACACCCTGTGCAAGTCCTTTCACTTTGTCAATCAGACTGTCTGTGGGCCCGAGGTCAGAATAAATCTGCCAAGACCAACGTGAAAGGGCTGCGGCATTACATCACCTGGCAAAGGTCATCCTCTTAGTGTACGAAAATGGTTCTGTCAACATATTAAGGTACCAGGGGAGCCACGATGCAACAATCTAATATTCTTTTAACGGCGCCTGCAGCATCCATCTACTGATCTGATGATGCAAAGGATTACAAAGTGCATTTGATGACTGACAGCCTCTCTTACTACAACCTGTTAACCACAGCCTTTTTGATGGAACATTTTCAGTCCAACCTATATTTAAAGGGTAATTAGAACAGTTACACAGCAATCTATCAGAACTAACTAATTTGCATGGCCCAGTTTGTCTGCAATAGCCATTATATGACCAAGCTGTATTCACGCTCTTTGGTTTTCAAATAAAATATGCATCTAGTCTCTCCAATTATTAGTAACCAAATTAAAACTTCCTATACAGAGCATGTCTGCTGTGATTTTACTTTCTTGCACAGAGTTTTGGTTAAACTGAGATTTTAACATGTATTTTCTTGAACTTCAAGGTGATCAGTTCCTAATCAAACTTGTAGTGCTGTCTGGGCATGAACCCACAGTCATGAGAAAAAGGGTCAATACACTGTGCAGAAGACTAATTAACCTACTTATTCCACTCAACAGAGGTTCAGCAGTTTAATGTAGCTATCTATCCTATCTGATCCTATGATGAATGCTAAGTCAGAAACTCTAGCTTTAACCAAATATAGTATGTAGTTGCTTTAACAGAAGTCTGAAGAGTAGGGCACAATAAGGGTCTACTTTAAATGTTTTACATTTCTACATTCACCCTGTAAAATTACTTGTCAAAAAGCTTCAAAAATCATTAACTTAACTGGTTCTGTCTTTTATGGTTATGTCATTCATTCAGTGAATGACACTTCTATTTGAATGCTGGATGCTCTTTTTGTCTGCCTGTTCAGCTGTCTGACCTGCCTCGCCTTGCTCTTCGTGCCCTGGCACTGAATCCATTATCCCACCTTAGTTATCCCCTACCAATGCCTCCAAAGCCCAATTACTATTCAATGCAGCATGGGTCCACACAAACTGATTATGCCAACAAGGTCCATCGATTGCTGAAGGAAGCAAAGTCAGCCGCCTAGGTCAACCCGAGAATGGATCTGCTGCACTTGGCCGAGGTAGTCTGCAGCCACGGGAAGGTGGGGTGGGTAGCTATTACAATTATTTTCAAGGGACTTGTGTGCTTGGGTTTAGCACAAGTTGTCCTATCAGTAAGGCATGCCACTTCCTGTCCATTCGAGAGAACCTTTCCTTGTTAGAAAGAACTGATTAAGAATGGCAAAGAAATTTTTCCTTTGAGCAGTTCTGCCGCTGAGCCATACAGGACTGTTCCCTCGAAAGCGTGTAAGTTCAGCCATGATTGCCCTGAGACGGGGGCTTAGATGCTATAGTGTTGTGCACGTTTGACCTGCAGCTCAGTGTTCGGTGAAAGATTCAGACCCTCCCTCAGCAAATCTACAAATTCAAATATTGATGAGGAATTATACTCTGCCCTTTTGCTCACACTGTGGATTCTGATATTGTCTCACCTAGAGAAACCCTCCAAGTCAGTTTCACTTCTGTCTCCTGTTAGAGTTTCAAAATATCCCACACCGCCTCCTCCCTTGACTTTAGACAGGTCTCAGTTACTTCAATCCTCTGTTCCGCCTCAGTTCTCTTATTTGCTTTATTTATTTAGTATCTTATCTTATGAGTCTCTTTTAGCTGTAGATGATTTTCTCTTCTAGTATCAGTGTCAGATGTTCTTCACCTGCACTAATCTTATTATCAGAGTTTGCGTGTGGGTCTCCCACCATGTTGGCGCTATCTGGGGAATCTCTTACCTCCTCAGCTCCATCGTTGAACATTCTGAACTGAATATTTTTCCTACCTTTTGGTATCTTATTGATGCATACACCATGAATATTGGAGAATTTTGTGTCATTAAAATTCAGCTATATAGATAATAAACGGTCAGGAGCTCTTAACTCCATTCTGCCGCTATGTTGCTTGCCAAATGGGAAGTCCCTAATTTCAAGTTAATTGTTAACAAAACACCACCTTTGATGCTACAGATAAAGGAGAAATTCAATGCCTCCTAATAGGCAACAATTAATGAGTGTCATTTGGTGCAGAAGCAAATATTACTTATGAGGATGCAGATGTTTTTTAGAAAGAGCTGCAGTGATTTATGAGACAGGAAGCAACAGATGAGTGAGGATACAGCCCAGCAGGGCAGCAACAACAGCAGCATCAGACTGGCAATAACAACAACAGGCCCCATTATTTAGGCGTAAATAATAGATGGGATAGGGGAGAGAGAGAGAGATGAACAAGGAGGAAAATATGGAAGAGTTCCTCACTGAAATCAGATGAGATTAGAAATAAAGAGGAAAACAACACTAAAACAACAAGCAGACGAGAGAGAGAGAGAGAGATAAAGATGCAAATCAAAGGGGAAGCTCGAAAAGTTCATCAGAGGACATGTAGGCAGCAGGGAGGGTGAGGGAGTTGAACATTTAGACAAGTCTCCCAGCAGTGGGAGGACGTGAGGTTGTGTTCTGCTGGCTTGAGGGTGATTTGATTTAAAGGGACAGTTCACCTATAAACGCACAAAGAGGAAAAAAAACAAACAATACAAACAAAATGCAAGCAAGATGTTAAAAAGCCTCCTAAAGACAACAGCTGGCTGTTTGTTAAGAGGAGAACCCAAGAAGACCTTCTTTTTAAAGTCATGTGTTGTTTATTGGCGACATAAATCTGGCCTCGCAACCACTCAGTGCCTCGAAAAAGAAGCCCTACTGGTTCCACAGAGCAGCTCCACTGCCCTACATTTCACTGTCTGTCATCTGATGCCAAATCTCTGGACACAGTCAATATTTCAATAACCTTTCATGTTCAGAAATTTGAACAAGAGAATATGGCATACTATTTGGTAACAGCTGCAGTTGAGCCTAGATGGTTCAGTTCTAGTAAAGAAGGCTCTAGAAAAGCCTGTTGCAGATTGTCTGTAGAGAGGTAAAACTATATGATCCTTGTAAATCTCTTGTAGTAAGTCAAATTGTTCAATTTTCAGACAATCATTGCAGTTAGGGTCACTAATCCTCCCCTTTCTTCCGTGCAAGGTTGCTGTAAACCACCCTAGTGAATCATTTCATGATGAATCCAAGATCACTGCAGTGGAGAATATTACCAATTCCAGGCAGAACAAACCAGCTATCAAGACAGTCCAACTTACTACAGAAACTACAGAAAATAAGTGACTGTTACTGTGAGAAGGCGGTCAACAAGACTCTCTTTTACTCATGGACATATTTTTCTATTTATCCAACTTTTTCTCTCTTTCTCCTCCTTCAACTTTAATTCAGGCTTCAAGATTTTTTTTTTCTTTCCATACCCTTACTTCCTCAAAACCCTAGTGAATAAATTCAAAAAGCCCTTCCAGAGAATTTAAATCCATTCACAGACCACCCACACTCTTTTCTTCTCTTCCCTCTAACCCAACTATGGTATTTTGATTGCTATTCTAACTCCAGACAGAGCAAACGTTACCTAATGGGAGGAAAAGGGAAACTTAATTAACCTTTGAAAAAGGTGGGCTCATCACAGACACCATCCAATTAACTATGGACTTCAAACAGGCCACGCTGGATGAAACCTCAGTGATTTTAAACTGAGGACAAATTAGCTAGACTCATAAAGCATAGATGGGCCAGTAATAACATACAGATACACTAGTTCAAGTTAGGTCAGAGGAAAAACAATGAGCGTGTTGGAAGCTGGAGCATAAATGTGCAAATAATGTCTAAAACTTTAATGAGCAAAATATCAGCAAATGGATTATTTAAATACCTGACAAGTAACAACAAGATCATCTGCTCTAAATCCCAGTAAGTGGACTGTAAATAACCAGCAAAAAGGAGCTGAGGAGGTTTAGTGCTCAACAGGCCGATAAACTGACTCATTGCCTCTGTACTGCTACCAGCTTATGGTTGCTGATAATAAGAACTGTCAGTACAAACATGTTGAATAAGCTGTATGTTTGAGGTCATTTTTAATGACTGATCAATTATTAAAATGATCTTTATGCAAAAACAACAAACCGTGCCTAGTGCCAACTGTTCATCTGTGATAAAACAAACTATATGAAGACTTTAACTTGGGTTTAAATAAATTATAACACACATTTGCTGACTTTTTATGTCATCTTATGATGATGAACATCAGATTGTTGGATGGAGAGTGATAAAGATTAGTAATAATAAATTTTACACTATGTTCTTATGTGTTATCTTGGACTTAACATCTTCACGCTTCATCTACTTTCATCTCTAGGGACCTAATTATTACTTATCCTACAAAAACACACGCGCGCACACACGCGCGCACACACACACACACGATGAAGACAAACATCTCTGAGGCTTTCAGCACCCAGACAGACGCTCCCAAAGGGACAGACACACGGGGATCAGTTTGACAGTTATTCTGCAAGGACAACCAATAACCTATCAGAGCAGAGGGGTTATTAACATGTTGTCATACAGCTGATTCCATTTATTGTCCTTGAAAAAAAATTAACAATAAAACAGGAACCACAAATGACAAGAGCTATATTTGTCTCTTGCTGAAGGCACGCAACAATGCCTTCAGACTAGGTGATGCACAGGCCTACAGCATTTCCAGGGCAAATCTG
>JAUYWH010000006.1:17856234-17883105 GCA_034779795.1 Ctenopoma multispine | reverse complement strand
ACATATAACATAACTTATACCGTGTACCTTATCCTGCACTTGCTGCTTATTGCACTTCTGGTTAGACCTAAACTGCAATTCGTTGTCCTGTACTTGTACATGTGTAATGACAATAAAGATGAATCTAATCTAAAATCTATATTTCATGTACAGTTGCTCCTCGCACCATCAAGGAGTTCAACAGCAGGTAGGCTAACTCTGGCAGACAACTATGAATCAGTAGCAGCCTACTGTGGACTGCTGGCGAGTAATAGACTGGACAGATCAGATTACCCGTACACACTCTCAGACATGAAGACAAACAAAGAGACATACAAAAATGGACATAATTGGTCACCATGGTTACGGCAACACATAGGTTTTAATATTTCATACAAAATATTACTACATGTGGACCTATACACTATAATACTGCAGCCACACTGAAAACGTGTATCCCATCTGGGATCTTTGCTCACCTCAAAATAATATGCTGTCAACAACTTTAAAACAAAATAGCTTCTTGGCTTCCAGATACAGTTTTCTGAAACCCTCAAATCAGTTTGTCCCCCAGAGAATAAGTGTGGTTTGTTGCAGCTGCTAGAAATAATCAAACATTGGTGCAAAGCCAGAAGAAAAAAAAATATAAAACCTCATCACATCAGAGCTCTTCAGTGACCGCACAGAGTTCAGTGTAATGTTGTGATATTCAGACTGCAATCGGATGACTAAACACTGTATAAACAAGAGGAAGCATGAATACAAGGCTCTTATTCATAAACTTCTACATATAGATATTGGGAAGCATGTTGGGTTGTTTTTAAGTCATAAACGACATACTGTCCAAGTGATTTTAGTTTGCCTTTAATTTTATTTATGGATAAATCTGCCAAGGCTTTGGCATGGCTCCAGCAGTTATCAGTATTTGTCAGGATACAACAGTTAAAAATTCAAATTAAAGGAAGGTGAAGAAAGGCACGCATGCTTTTATTCCTCATGCATATAAATCAAGCTCATTTTCTCTCATCCCCACCCTATCTCTTCCTCTCACTAACATCAGACACACACACACACACACACCATCCTAAGCCAGCGGCACGGTCCAGAAAAGGGATTACGACATCGCTTACTTTGGAGGACCACGGCTGCAAGCAGTTGGCATAGCAACGGACCAGGAAAGCCATTTCCACAGGAGGGAGGGTGTCAGCAAGGGGAAGTTTCCCCTCGTTCACCAAGAGATGAAGAAAAAAGAAAAAAAATATTAAGTAAAAGAGGAGGGCAATGGCTGGCGCTGATGTCTGTGGTGCAAAAAGAGAACTGTCCAGTAAGGTGACTTTTTAATAAAGCAGCCAGATGCAGAAGATTGTCTGATGTCACTACAGAAGAAGACTTGAAGTCAAGAAAGAGTGATTTATATGTCACCCTTTCCGTGCACTCCCAAGGAATTCAAAAGGACAGCAGCAACACTCCTAGGAAACCTTCAGTACTGGGATTCTGCAGAATGTCCAAAATTAATCACACAAACACAGGAGGTTGCAAGAAAAAGGAGGGAACATGAATCCTTGCAATTTAACATCGAGATTCAGTAGATGTAGTCAGTCGTGTTGCAAGTTAAATGTAGACACTGGAAAGTCTTTTTTGTCTTCCTTTCGATTCGCTTTCCTTCTTTGGAAAAAAAAAAGCTGAGGTTCCTCTCCTTAATAGATGAGCCAGAGCTGGATGAAGAGAGGAGCTTGTCTGTGCATCTGCAGCCCCCTGGGAAGATGCCTCATGCCTTGCTTAAAGTCATCCAAACAGTGCACTCTCAACTCCCAAAAGCCTGGAACGTTTGGCTGCAGCTTTCCTGTCTTCCTCACTCACCGTCTGTCAAACTCCTTTCAGTTGTCTCTTTACAACTCTTTCTACAGAGCATCAGTGGTACATGCCCAGCAGTGCAGCTCCATGGCAGGGGGGCAGAGATCCCACTCTCGTATCTCCAGTTTCAAGCTCTCATCCCTAGCTTGCGCTCACACCTTACGCCGGCATTCCTCTTCCCCCTCCCACCTATGGGAAGAATCTACCACGAATAGGATGCTGCGCTGTGGAGAGCCAGCCACTAATGGGAAACGGAGGGGAGAGCGAGAGGAAGGGAGGAGGGAGAAGGGAGGAGAATCCAGCTGAAAAAGAATGACATCACCTGTGCAGCGAGAGAGAGCGAGAGAGAGAGAGGGGATGGGAGGTGGCGTGGATGAAGCAGGAGCAAGCTGGGGGAAACTGCATTAGATGGATTGGCTGTTGAGCAGATGTGGACGAGGCAGAGAGATGGACAGAGGGAGTGAGAAAGAGAGAGATAGAAAGGATGAGAGAGGTACCATCTTTATTGATCTGCTGGAAACATAAAGCTCAGTGTATTGAGGCAACCCCCTCGCCTTTGTGAATGTGCTGCAAAAAGGGGGGGAGCATAAATCACAGAGCCCCCATCAGATAAAAGAACAGACGCTCATGGTGTTTGGATAAATGTGAACATGTGACATAATAGTACAAGCTGATAATGGGCTTCCCCCCTACAAAAAGCCCCCGTGTGGAAGATTTGACAAGTAAGACAGTCACATTACAATCACAGATAAATCAGTCAAAGCAAAGACAGAACACGACCTGGTTCTGATCGCTACTACAAATAATTGTGTGTGTGGTTTACTGCTCCTGAAACATCCAATTTAGGATCCCCGTCAAGAAACTAAGACCCACAGGAAAGTACAACCCGCTCTATTCGCATCATCCAGCCTACATCAAGTAAGCAACAACTTTGTAATTTAAATTAGATTTGGTTTAAAGATTTAAAATATTAAAGTTCCAATAACTGAAAGGTTTTATTTTTATTTTTGGCGCCAGGCATTTGTACCTTTCCCCTTCTTCCATTTACCGATTCCTCCTGCATCCCTCAGCCTGCATACTGTAGCATTTGTGATGTGTAGACAAAGATGAGAGAGAGGAGGGATGAATTGAAAGCAGAGACAATAGAAGCTGTCTGGTTGTTTGAACGGCTGATTCTCCACCAGCAGAGAAGACATGCCAGCTCCTATTACCAGACACTTCAGAGACGGGAGGATCTTTCTCACCCTCTCCTTTTCTCTCTTTCTGACCTCCCTCCCTCTCATTCAGTATCTGTCTGGATTTTCCCTCCACTCCCAACTGTCCTCTTTCTTCTCCCTCTACCGTAAAACCCCCAATGTTTGCAATCTGTATTTCCTTCCTCATGTTTGCCTTAAATTAGCTGTTCCATTTTTCCTGCTTCCATTTCTGTCCATCCACAGTCTCTCTCTCTCTCTCTTCCATTCTTCCTCTCATCTGCTTGCTGCTATAAACCAGGATCTCTACCCTCAATTCTCTCTCCACAGTCTGTGTGTGTGTGTGTGTGGGAAAAGATACCCACCTCCCGACTAGGAATGACATCATCTTTTCACTCTACAGCCAATCAGGTGCAAGCACATGGAGCCCTGCCTTCAGAGGAGCGCTATGTACACAAGAGCGACAGACAGAAAAAGAGAAAGCTGGAGACAGCAAGACCTATAGCTACACAGACGGATGTCTAAGTGTTAGTGTGTACTAGCTGCAGTCCTCTCTTTTGCATACTTGTGTGCTCAGCACTACATCATTCCCTTGCCCTGCTGTCAAAGCTGCAGCCCTAACGAACACACACACACACACACACACACACACACACACACACACACACAGCGGCTGTGATAAAGGCTGACTATGAGAAAACATCTGAAAATAAAACTCTTTGATACGGTTGGACCTTTAGTTGAAGGATATGTTCTTAAAACGACAGTGATGGAGGTTTTGCCTGTTATTGTTATTATCGTTCCACTTGCTCAATCTGGCTACGAACTGATGCGAAACATGTCTCCAAAGCTAATATGAGACTTTGTGTTTACTACTACTACTACTACTACTACTACTACTACTACTACGTGTTTCTAGATTGACAACACTGACAACAAAAGACATTTCGTAAGGCTGCAACTTTGCAGGATATGTATTTAGTGCAACCAATTTGGAAAGGTGGAGCCTTGTATTACCTTTAGATTAATACACACTGGAAACACCTCTTGCAAATATTTCTTAAAGGCTTTTACTAACAGCAGGGATGGTTTGCAGAAAGTAGGAGCTCTTTCAGTGTTCTTATGGGCATCCGAGTTGGGTTAGCTGCATTTCTGGTAGTGGTGTGCATAAGTAAAAACAAACCAAAACCAAAAAAATAAAAAGAGGAAAGATGTATTGCACAATTTTGGTAGATATGAAACCATGTTTACCATTAGAGGTAAAGAAAGTTAAATGTTTAGACATATTGTTTTTGGCAAGTGTAACATGTTTTCATCTGTGTCTTTAAAATCCAAAAAACCATCTCTATAGAGACGGCTGCTCTTGCTTGCCCTAATCTTTGTGAGGATAGAGAACAAAACGAAGAACACAATGAGCAAAGCTACTGTCAAAATCAACTAAATCAACTGAAGAGAGAGAATGAATTAACTCACACAAACAACATATATAAAGATAAAAAGATCCAGAAGAAGGAAAAGGGTGGAGCCACTGTGTCACTAATATATGTCAGAAAAAGAGAACATGCCTGCACGTTCCTGTGCTGCAGTGCTGCTGGAAGCATTCCTCTAAATGGATTTCCATCTGAGAGGGGGATTAAGGTGGATTTAGCTCCTACACAGTAACTAGTAGCAGCACACTTTAACATGGTTCCAAAACAGTTCAGAAGAGTCAAGTGTCCCAGAGGACCGTTTACTGTAACTCACTACATGATTATGTGAGATCCGCCTGCCAATTACTGAGCCGGATACACGTCACACAGGAAGCACTTCCTGGAACAGTCTGTCTGAGACTCTGCGCGTTTGTGTGCAAGTGTCGGGCAAAATCAGGTGAGTGCTTTACTGACACGAGAGAAAGAAAGGAAGAAAGAAGAGCCACACAACTTAAGAGGAAGTCAGAAAATCAAAGGGCAAAAATCAGAGATGAAGAGAGAAAGTGCGTGCATGTGTCTTGCATCTTAACCATAGAATGTTAGAAATGTTTTGGAAAACATGAGAAATTCAGACAGGCGCCAAACGGCAGGAAATGTGACCTGTTGTGCTTCAAGCAGTCAAACAAACAGACACGCACACATCAAGCAGTTTGCACTGACCAGTCATACTGTACACACAGCATCCTGAGCGCGTGGGTGTGTGTTTTCTGTGGGCTGCTCACTGTGGCAGGGCTCAGTGATTTCTGAGAGGGTCCTGCCTCTCTTTTGTCACTCAACTTGGTGGTACTTGGACAATTGCCCTCCTGGGACAGCACACTCATTTGTGTAACCCTCACATGCACAAAGTAGACAACTGCCTCCTCTATGAGCGTGTGCGTGTCTGGCTACTGCTCACAGCTAATCAGTTCTGCCAGGCTAATTAAAACAAGTCAGCTGACTAAGGCCCCTGTAGTGCTGCACATACAGAGATGTGCATGCACACACAAATACACACAGAGAAGTGCTGAGTTGTTGAAGTCCTACGTTTCTCTGTTGGGTATCTGTAGACTCACTTCCATAGACACCCAGAGCTAATGATGGTGTTATAAACCTCGGGTAACACTAGAGTTTAGCAGCATCCTCATGGACACAGACAATGCGTTGTGATGGAAAGTTGCTGGTTGTGAGAGTGAAGCAATCTGCTGCACCTACAACTTTACACTGTTAACAATAAATCGGTTTTTAAATCATGCAGAATAATCATTTAGTCTAAAATCACAATCTTCAAAGCCAAAGGGGAAAAAATTCAAACCTTGTTTTGCCCAAACAATAATACATAAATAAAGTTTAGGATTTGTCAGGTTTGGGTCGGCTACGATACAAGATTTGGGCTTGGGCTGTGAAGAACCGTCTGAGTTTGATCAACCTCTTTGTAGAAGCAGCAGTATTTATTTATACAAAGCATCCGAACTGAGCATGCACTACCACAAACCATGTGTACAGAGCTGTGCATACTAAATTACACTGAACACACACATCTGACAAAAAATAAATAAAATAAAATGACCCCTGTACGTCTTACTGTATAATATCAAATCATTTAGCAAATATGCAGGAATTAATTGTCTAAACTGATGGTTTCCCATATAAAAATACATTTATACAAAATGATACTGAAAAATCTGTTTATGAAACCCTGAAAAAAGAAACGGCTACGTATATGTGCTGACTGCATCTGATCATATGATTGTGTGCGAGTGAGTGTGTGGGTGTGTGAACGTCTGTCTGTCTGAAGGACAAGACAGGAATTCCTGCCATTTAAACCAACCCTTCCCTTTCCGACTGATCGAGAGAGAGAGAGAGAGAGAGAGAGAGAGAGAGAGAGAGAGAGAGAGAGAGAGAGAGAGAGAGAGAGAGAGAGAGAGGAAATCCAAGGCCAAAAAAGCTTGAGATGCAAAAACACACGACGGATATTAAAAGGCGGGGGAAAAAAAAAATAAAAATCATACAAGCAGCTCTTTTGACCTTCACCTTTACTGCAAGTGTAATTTAGAAACAGAAACTGTGGTATGTGACGGTGTGTTATTTCCATGCTCAAAAACATAATAAGTCTGACACCATTAACAAAGAAACCGATGACAACTGACTCAACGTTTTCTCCCCAGCAATTCGAGGGAATGCAGTGATTAAGAAGTTAAATGGAGATGATCAAGTCAATATAGGGAAAAAAAACAGACTGGAAAGAGAAGAAGGTGAACAAAGTGAATATAAAAGAGAAATTAAAGGTTTATGTCTTTCTTTAGTATATAGGCTGTGTTTGTTGTTTGTTTTTGGTGCACAACATCTATTTAATTAAGTTGCTTTGTTCTCATCTCCTGATTGGAGACTAACAGGCAATTTAAACTGTGGACAACTTCAACAATCCTCGAACTCAAACTTACTAACTGAAACATATTTATTATGAAACGCGCTTCAATGTTATTGTAGAACATAATGTACGTTTGTCTGTGGATTAAATGTTAGGCAAAGATGCAAAACAAGAGGGGGGGGGGGGAGGTCAGACAGTGAAAAACAGCAGTGAGGGAAGATGAAGGGTGGATAAAGGAGGGAGGAGAGGAGAGAAGATGCGGGGATGAATATAGAGACGGAGTTCAACAAGGTTGTCATCTTAGTGCTGCTGATGTAATCCCTAAAATTAGAAGCAACAACAGCCGCAGACCGTGCCCCAGTGGTACACTGCGCTGCCCAGCGTACTGTACTCTACACACCCTCTCTCAGGATGTCTGCAGGCTTCAGAAGCCCATTTTAAGAATGAAATTTTAATTCTAATAAGCAACAAAGCTTCCGCACCATACAGTACGTGTAAAAGTAAAATATTCACTGTTTCAGTGACTGATGTGCAGCTCACAGACATCTCTCACTAAATGTTTCAAAATGCCAGATTTCGTAACTCATTTCACTTCATTTTCAGGCTATTTATAGACCTGTGAAAGTGTCTGAATACATGCTTTGTGCATGGACCATGCATGTAGCAGGAGCCGAGCAGCAGGACCAGAACACCGCTGGGCGACTGATATTTGTGGTTTTGTTGTTTTGGCTGTTTGAAGGCAGTTTGAAGAATCAGTCGAGTATTTTGAGCCTGAGTCACAATTTGAGGAAGTAAACATGTTGCTGAGCGGCATACGAGCGCTGAAAAAGACCCTGCCAGCTGCTTGGCTGAAAAATATTTTGGTTAAGCTTTATTTTGTTGTTCAATGGCAGTTATCTGATCTATAACTCATTTCTTGTTTTTCCCCTTTTGCAATGGACACACACAGATGATGTGTGAATTTAAAGTTACAAAGTGATGAAATATTTAAAAACACAGCACTGAACCCCCCCCCCTCTTTATCTCTCTCAGCCCTATGTTAAGCTGCATGTTAATGCACGAGTGCTGAATAAATCAAATTGAAATGTTCAGATATTTTGTTTAACGCAGCAAAAGGCAACGAAATTAATTCCCTAAAGGTTTCAGCTATGAAAAGCAGTTCACTCCGAAGCACTAAAGGTCAGAGAAAGGTAAAGTAATGCCACACGTGCAAGTGCTGCTGAGCCGGATTAGACCCGTTCCCCCTCTGCCTCAGTTCCTCACTGTCTGTCTTAAACCCCCATGACCCTGCCCCTCGATTACCCCACCCTTCCTGTCTCCAATTAACTTCCCATATGACCTTCGCACAACCTTCACCTTTCTGCCCCACCCAACCCCCACCGTCACAACTCAACACCAACCCCTTCACCACTACCTGTCAACCTCCATCCTCTTCCACTTTTTTGTTTTACATTTCTTTCTCCTCCTTTAACTCATCTTCTCCATCTCAGTTAACTCATTGTCTCCTCTCCTCTTGTCCTCCATCACCCTCTTCCATTCTGTTTTCATGCCTTCCCTCATCCTTCCTTTCCTCTTTGACCATGTAAAAGAGGTTATGCTTATGGCATCTCCACCTCACTCACAAAGGCAAAACAAGAAAAGGGGGAAGGGTATGACAAAGGGAAAGAGTCTAGATCAAAATAAAGCTGCACTGTCAACTCACGGTTTTCTTTTTTAGGCTGCTGAGTCACATCCTCAGTTCTTTAACACAAGATTTAAATGTTTTAGCACTCGGTTGGTGCAAGAACAAAAGGAAATCACATGTATCATTAGTCATTAGTCAATTTTCCATTCAAGTCTAGCTCAGATTTCAACAGAATTTCCAGGATATCATCAAAACAAAATACTGTTAATGTTGCTTCCTGGATTGCAGGAGCTTGCCATGGATGATGTAATTTAAGTGAGTGGATGATGTGATGAAACTATGACACGGGTTGTTTCATAGGTCCTTAGAAAGTTACAAAAAAGCACACACACACAAAAGCAGTTGGATGAAGGCTCACTAACTGTTCACATGTTAGACAACTGCATCGTTACTGTAGGTAAATAAACAACAGCAAGGAATGAGATGAATATTTAGGGAAATTTGAAAGAAATCCATCTGCAAACTAAAAATTGCAAAGACGATGAACAAACAAGGTTTTCACTTGACCTAGAGCAAAAAAACGACCTTAATATACCGGGAGGGTTTCCAGTCGATACAATAACTGACCTTATAGGACGGTGATACGGCATCATCCTGCTCTATTACCTCATCACAAGTTTCTACTGAGAAATACATCATGAATTATGCAGCTTATTCACGTCTCTTGTGAAGAAAGTGGCTTCACGATTCATGCCAACAAGCCTATTGATTAGATACTTGATAACATTCGGACATTAACAGAACTTACTTGACATCATAAGACGCTTGCAGCATCCATTAAACACACTCTTTAAACAAAAATTGTGCAACCTACTTACAGTTCCTCCCTTTTTGCAACTAAAACATACACTTTTTTTTTGTTCCTTACTCTTCTCCTTCCCACTTCTTCCTAGCTCCCTGTCTCTCCCTGGGGGCCTGCTTGGTGCAGCAGTGGCAGAGCTGGCTAGAGGCCCTTGGGGCTTTGCTGGCCTCACCTGCATTCTGATAGAATGAGACCAGATGCGCTCAGGAATGGACTGAATGCACTAAAGCAGCAAGGGGCTTTACAACAAACAACAACCCAGAATTGTACAAGTTAAAATACATATTGTGTATCTGCATTTAAACACACAGACTATTACTGTTGACCCTATTACAGAAAAAAGTTATAAAAATCTAGACACACCCAAACACTAGGAAAAACCTCAAGACCTTGCACGCACATGTGCACTAATGTCAATGAAAATTATGCCAGCAGCCTGGAAACTAACAGGAATTTTAAGAACTTCATCATTTCAGGAGGCCAAGCAAAACTCTGTAAAACTGACCGACACCAGTGAGCTCATTCCGACACAATCAGTGCAGGAAATTGACTTTTTCAACAACAACAAAAAAAGAAATCTACTCCACAGACTTTCCAGACATATTAACTGTTTAACACGAATTAAAGGAGACTTGGAGAAAAACGATGAAAGATGATGCAGAGTCATTTTCTCACTACCCTTCACACCAGGTTGTGACAAAGCCATGGTATGAGTCACACATATGACTTTCCCACTGCATGGTTATCGTAACCTTAGATTTAAGCTGTGACGTTAGGGTAACCTGAGTAATATCACCGCTTAGGCACAATCTCATCAAATGTAACTAAGATGATACGACCGCAGACGACGTCATCAAGGTAATGTCATCGCTAATGGATCCTTAAACAGAAACTGATATCATGGGAATTACATACTGTCAGGTAAAAGTGTACAAGCTTTTACATCTAGCAAAACAATCTCATTTCCAGGGCCCTCTAGTAGCTGTTCTGGAGGTTACATATGACCCTCGTTGGCAGTGTGATTCCTCCTCCACACACAGGTCAGACCCTGCAGGAGTTGCTGTTAAGCATTTAGCATAAGAACGTGTGTGGTGACAGGGGGCTTCAGTTGTTGTCTGTGGTAGCGGTGCTGACACTTACTGGAGCTTATTAGCCAAAATCTGTGACACCAGGTTTCAAACTGTTCCCATTGCTGCTATTTAGCAGTGATAAGCAACTCTGTGCCCACGTATCTGTTTACTTGTGTGATATACTGAATATGCTGTATGTTTAGATTTACGCAGCTTACGCAACAATCAGTTTGTATGTCTTACAGCTAAAGAAATAAACAGCTGCTCACAGCTGCCCACAACTGTTTAGGAACAAAACCAGTGTGAAGACGTGATTTTCTGTTTCCTGTGTATTTTCTAAACAGTGGCTAAAAAACCCAATGTCTGCAATCAGGGCATGAGAGTGAACCTTTCCTAATCCCATCCTAAACAGCTTTCACCACCTTCCCTCTTTACCTAAAGTATTTTCTTTTGATGTTCATTGGTGTGCTGAAGCTTTGCATTATTGATGAAGGCTTGCACACTTAACTCACATGTGTCCTAGGTTGCCCGGAGGGAGGAAAAGTGTGCTCAAGTGTTTGGAGGAAAAATAAGAAGTAGACGTCAGACAGTGCTGCCTTCTGAAACAGGAAACCACAGACATTGCTGAAGACGTGGCGCTTCCGGCGTGTACCGTTCTGAGCGTTTCAAAACAGCAGGAGGATGCTGCTTCATGCTCTGCACGTTCAACACAAATCCAGTTACTTTTAACACAGATGTGTGTAAACATGTGTCTATAGTCACATGGCACATTCTGAAAAACACCTGTTAAACTGTATTTAGCCCAACGTGGATCACTAAGATAACATAGTATCACTCGTGCCGAAATACTCTGCGCAGATGACTGAGCCTGCATCATGTTAAATTAATGACCCCAGGGTGCCGAGGAGAAGCCTGGCTGTAAAAGCCCTTCGAGCAGGTTTCCCCCTGCAAGGCAAATGAGGTGATGGGTTCTTCTGTCTATCAGGGCAGTACGAGAAAGGCAGTAAACCAGTGAGGCATCTGATGTCTTAATGAAGTGAGTTTGTCTGCGTGCATGTGCTGTTCTGCTCTGCGTATCGGTTTCTGTGTAATATGTATACATGTGTGTGGTATGAGTCATTAGTGGATCCCAGTGGTCTGTTCTAGTAGTGAGAGAATGCACACGAGAAGAGGAATCAGGTTTCTGGATCAATGAGAATCAATCACAACCAGAGTCAGTGTAGAAGAAGAAAAGAAGAAAAATAATAATAGTGATATATATATAATAATAAAAGGTCACTCTGAAATACAGGTTATATTTTCCTGGCCTCAGAAATTTAAGAACAATTCAAATGAACAAAAGACCAACTTCACCCTTCTGGTGCGAGTTTTAGGTCAAAGCTGTATTTTACGTTCTCTGCCGAGGACATGTAAGATGCTATATTCTATTCTTCTTTTCTGCATTATATTTTTAAGATTCCTCACAATTCATAGCTACAGGAACTTCATTCACTGTGGAACAAGCCATTAAGCGAGTGTGAGAGACACCAGACACCGGTACAGAGCAGTGATAATGGATTACTGATGCTATTATGGTTCAATAAGACCTCTGAGCAGCATCTTCTGATCCACTGACAGAAATACAGTTCCCTTCCAGCTCATGTGTGTACCGTGTACATTTATAACTCGCATAATATTCACTCTTATCATCACAAACAGACAGTTACCTAGTAACAAAAAAAATAAAAACAATGGAGGTTTTGTGACTTCTTAAAAGAGATTCTGCAGCTGTAACTTGTGATCTGTCTTGCTGGATTATTTATTACAGACATAAGCAATGTACTTCACTCGTGAAATGATCAATCAGTCGATAACAGAGTTCCGTCTTTAAGAGAACAAATCACCCCCACACCTGCAGACACGACGCTTAAACCTGGAAATTCAGATCTCATCTTCAGTTAGGACATTTTGTAAATATTATCTTTCCAACAACATGGAAATTCATCATTACACTGGACTATGACGTCTTAAACCTGTCTCAGTCCTGTCAGGTTTAAATTCTTCATCCTCCATTTGCTAACTAGTCAGTTGTTGTTCCCAGCATGCATCTGTTTATGCCACTGTCAACCCCCCCCCCCCCTTGCTATCTGCCACCCACAGTGTCAGCAGACAGCAGTGTGTGCATGTGTGGCAGCCTCAGACTGACCCGCTTTTCCCAGCACTGCCTGTTTCTAAACAACAGGTGCCTGAACCGGGAGTGACTCACACACACAAAAGCACAAAAATCACAAAGCTCCACCACACATCAAAAGAAAAAAAAAAAACAGAATGAAACAGAGACAGTTATTAATGTAAAGATAATCCTACCTGGTTGTTGACATAATCCTGTAGATGAGACAGCAGCACATGAAAAAAGAAGAGAAAGAAACAAGACTGTTGTAAGAGGACAGAGGAAAAAGAGAAAAATGACTCTCGCTGGCACTTTTTGATCAACCTCTCGCTTATATTTAATAAAAGAAAAGTGAGCAGGTCAATGCACAGTATGAGTGTTTTCTTTCTGCCATGTGTGTTTCAGCTCATCCCGCCTCCAATCCAACTCTTGTTTACTGCACAACTAATGTGATTCCCTCTATTTCAAGGACATTCACATGCTTCCACTTGTTTTTGTCCTGCTTCTTCAGCGTAGTGCTGCACTGGCACATCAGAGTGGTCAGCCTTTACATAATAAACGCAGTCACAGGAAAGAATGTGGTGCGAACCGGCGACGCTGAAGGCTAGAAATGTAATTTTCAAAAGTGGAACAATCACCCAGAGACTAGAGAGGCAGGTAGGGTCGGCAGAGGAGGCTTTAAGCCCTCCATTAAGCCCTTTGTAACACCCCAGGGAGCTTAGCATGAGCTGTGAAAAGTGTGCATGTGCTTTAAGCTGAAGTTTGTGTGTGGCAAAGCGTGGCTTTTGGTGATTAGTCAAAACTGTAACTGACACACTGTTGGCCCCACTGATCCTATCAGAGGGAGGGAAACTCAGAGCACACACGCACATAAACACTTTTAAATACTTTTTAAACACAGATTTTGTTATATAATCAGAAAATCCGGCTGAAAGAAATAAGTGGTCTTAGCAGAGACCTAATTTGTTCCTCCCTATAACTTTCCTTTGTGTCATTAGACACATTTATAACGCTTGTGGTGTTTAACCTCACTGTCAGCAGTCTAACCTACCGACAACAATGTTCATTTGCTAACAACATAAAGCTTTCATCCTATTGAACAGGCTGTGCACTAACTTTTTAACTTGTGTCACCGCTGCTGAGACTAAAAAGAACCAATTAGTCAGTGTCATGTAAAGACTTGATGTTACCCACCGTGCTGTAGCTGGTGGGCTCTTGCCCGTCTGTGATGAGTTCCCGCTCTCCTCTGGGGTTGACCCTCCTGAAGCGCCGCCTGGACCGCCGTTGGGATCCGTCTCTCTGCAGAAAACTGTCGTCCCCCTCACTGCCGTTATCCACCTGCAATACACAGTCAACAGCCTTCTCAGAACTGAAGCTTTCACGAGATTCGCACCCACAACCTTCGGTAGTGTAGGGGCAGCTGGAAGACTGCTCCACTGAGACGTGAGGACACGGCTCAGAGCAGCTACGCTTTAGAAGCTCAGACTTTTGGGTCTTTGGAACCGAGTCACGGTTTGTAAATCCTGAGCTCTGGTTTTCATTTTCCGATTTCTGGTTCTTATAATCCGAGTTTTGGGTGTTAAGTTGCGTTACGTTCTGAAAGTCTGAGCTGTGATTCTTAAACGTGTCCCCTTCCTTTTCCTGTGGCTCTGCTTCGTGTCCAGGAGGTTCTGAGATCTGGCCCTGCTCTTCTGCTGGCTCCTGGCTGAACATCCAGCTCTTCCAGAGCGTAGAGAGCCGGTGCCAGCGGAGCACACTCATCTGGACGCAAGGACGGGATCACAACAACACATAAAAGCAGGAAATACCACAAGTAGAGAGACAGAAAAAAGCAGCAGGAAAACACTTCTATACAAAAGATAAAGAGAAGTGTTATGAGAAAATGTCCAAGATCCTCAGGAAATTCAGAACATTTAATCCGTTGGGGAAAACATCCAAACTGAAGAAAAACTAAATTAAATTAACCGAAAACAAAAGTGTCGCCAATGATGGCAGAAAAACAAGCTTCGTCTCCCTTTCTGTCCGTGACTTGGTGCCAGTTTTCCTCTTCTGAAGGCCGGAGGGTCCAGAACAGAGTTCAGCTGCTCAACACGTTGCATACTCGCGGACTTACTCACATGCTCTCTCACTCGTCCTCTCTCGCTGTCTGACACGCGCACAGAGCATACACTGAGCCCACAGTTTCCTCCAGGAAACCGTAAATATACAGATATCCTCGCCAGGCAGAAAAAGAAAAACAGCACAGCACACAGATTCCGGCCATACAATTCATTCCCCGTAGGTTTTTTGTGCTGGTCTGTTGTTGTAGGAAGAATGTGTTTTCTCAGTTTGTAACTTAAAAGCTTAAAATACTTCAAACAATTACGTTACGCAACGTTGAGACTTTGAGATTTAAATGAATTCCAAAATATTTTTATTGGCTTTGCTGAGATAGTTTTTTATTCTATTCAGTGTCACTGATAACTTTCAGCCCAGTTTGGTGTTAGATGTTACCGCTCCACCTCTTCCTCTGTTATCTTTATCTTTAGTGTTCTTTTTAAAACACGTCTCCCATCTGCAACTCGTGATCAAAACATTTTTATCCGTGTCCCTGTGCATTTTGCAATGAGACAATCTGCTGCCTTGTGTCTAAAACGTGTAAATCATGCTCTCAGTCTCATGTATGAGTGTTGATGTCTAGTTTCAGCGGTGGACTTCATCTTTGCCTGTGTCCTGAATTCTGATTGGATCATTTGGTGTCCTTTAACAAGTAGGCCATATGTTTCTGTTTGCCAGGTCAGAATACCACTGCTTGTTGTTCCGACTTTCTGCCAGTGTGCCTGCCAGTCTGAGGGAACTGAGTGAGAACCAAAACGAACAGGATCCATCTGTTGTTTTAATATTTTGCCACTATTCTACTGCTTTATTTTTTGACTCATCTTCATCACCTCTTCTTCTTGGTTGGTTAAAAGGCCGTCTTACTCCCCCTGCCTTCTTCATCTGCTCCCCCCCCACACAGTGTGTCTAGTTATGTAATAAGTCACTGCCAGCTAAAAAGCATGATTTATCACATTCATTCATGTACTGTATGTGCTGTATTAATAGCAGAAAGAAAAGTGAGACTCAGTACAGTCAGTTTTCCAATCCTGCAACATTCTCCAATAAACGTGAAAAACACGTTCTTCCCCAAACACTATTACAATGCAAATATAACATCTTAAACAATATTTGATTTATGATTCTACTTATATTATAAACTTAATTTACATTTCAAAGTTACGAAGGACAAAATGAGAAGTGAGGGTGTGAAATCTTTCAAATATTTCCCCCGTTTTTCCAAGTTGAAACTCACTCTTTTAAACACATTGTATTATTTCTTAAGCACTTTACAGTCAGTGGTTTTTGTAAAGGCTCATCGTGTCTCCCCCAAGACCTCAAGTCAGTCATGTGTTTTTACAGAAGTCTTCCACATACAAAAGCAGGATCGGACACAAATGGATATGAAGAGATTTGAAATAATTAAGGTCAGTAAACTGTTGCATGGCAGAAACTAATAATAATTTTATTTGTCAATTAATTCTTGATTGTTTGGTCTATAAACTATCATAAAAGAATAAAGGATGACCATCTTAGTCATCAGGGACTAAAATGATGTCTTCAAATGTCTCACTTTGTCCAACCAACAGTCAAAAACCCAAAGATTTTCAATGACTTTGATGGAAAACTGTCAGTCTGACACTTTGCAAACACCAGAAGAAAAGGGAAGGTTTGCTTAAAAAGACTGTGCTGTCTGCCTTTATTATTCCCACATGTAACACATGCCATAAAATTTGAGATAACTAAAAATCATCAAAAGGATAGGGTTTATAACTCTCATAGGCGAACATCACGGAGACGTTTCGACTCAGGTGTGTGAGGGAGCTCTGCTGTGATACACACAATAACTGGTTAGTTTAGCTGTTACAGACTCGCAGAGGGATCATGCAGCTCTAAAATACCAAATAACAGTTGTAAAATGGCTGGTACTCGTATCAATACACCCATTCTCACAGCAAAAAATGGCATCTCTCCTCACTTTAATGAGCCCCATGAGACAGACAGCCTGAAGGTAATGCACAAGAAATTCTTGGGGGGTGAGAGGGGGGAGGTTAGAAGTGTAGTGAACTTCCATGTCTGTCCTGTGACCATAGACAATAACCATCTCTCTGTCTCTCCCTCTGTGTGCTTGACTGAACATAACGCTGGTCTATCCCGTGACCACCAGCTCTGTCAGGCGTTGACAACTCTTTAAGTCTCTGACTGATGGTCACGTCCATAATTTGACCACAATTCCTGTTTCCTCTGTCCGTTTAGATATGTGTGTGTGACTAACATCACATCATTCCTCTCCCCTGTATCTGATAGCTTGCCCACCAAGACACATTACTCACTTTTGCTTTATTCATTCATCACTAACTTCCTTCTTCCACCACTTATTCCCCTTGTACACATGTTCTCGTAAACACGCCACCCTGTCAGTCTGTGAATGTCACTCCTGTCCATCCAGTCACCAGAGTCATGACGACAGCCGCAGATTAGCCTCCCTCTCTGCTATTCCCATGGCTCTAATTAGCTGATTGGCTGCAATGCAGTGTAACTAGACCACAGTTCCTCTGCTCTTGTGTGTTTGTGCATTCATCAGTGTGTATGTGCATTTATGTCTGTGTGTATTTGTGTTCCTGACATCTTTTCCTGTCATTTAGTGTTTTTCTTCGATTTGGGAAAAGACAAGCAACTGTTTTCTTTGTCTGTTCATCTATTCGTATTCAACCTGACAACCCAGTTTTCCTCCTTTTTATTCCAAACAGGCTGCTGACACCTTAAACCTGACATGCATCAATTACTGTGTGTCAAAAAAACCCAAATGCATATAGCTTGAACGGTATCTCTTGCACCAAGCATCTGTATCACTATCACTGCTCATTAGCAATGAACATGAGCATGTCACTTTTGCAGAGTATGGCTAGATATTTAAGTGTCAAGGAAATAATAATAATATGTCTTATTTGTTCTAATCCAAATAACCAATAGCCCAGAATTTCATATTTAGAAACTTTAAAAAAAATGTTTTTCATAGAAATATGCTCCATAACTTAAGTCAATATGCAGAGTTGCTGTAAAAGCCTTCTGTCCCACAGGCTCACAGAACAACCGCAGAGATTCAACCCCCGAGAGTTTCTACGCGATTAGCACGTCGTTTAAGCAGAATCTTTGCTCTGTTGTTTGGCAGCTCTTATGCTGAACTTGTTTACTTCCTGTGAATCATATCCCTCACATCCAAAGCGTCACCCTACTATGATGTGCTGCAAAGGGTAGAAGAGGGGCAACTTTAGGACTAAATGTCTCACTGTAAAGACACCATACTATTATAACCCTCTATCATCGTGGGAACTTTCCAGGAAAATTATGGTCTGGTGTCCCTGGAACTACCAGGGTGGAGACTTGAACATCACTGCATTGTCAAACAAAAACCTGCTACAATGTGAATACAGCATTCATCTACACATAAAGCAAAGACACGAGGTAGACTTTCTAACTTGTAAAAAAAATGAGCTGAGGAGATAAAAAAAAAGACTGGGACTGAGTGCAAGAAATCTCATCAAGCCACAGTAAATTACAAGGAACACGGTGAGTCTGCTGCGTTATCAGTCTAATTTATCAAACTGTCATGGTTCTTTAGACACAGTCGTTACGTAATGAGCAAAAAGGTCTTTTAGCTCCTGACTTCAGTTGCTACTGCTCCTCGTTGCTCAGGACCATTTGATCAAAAAAGTGCCAGTGGTTGATAAGAGAAGAAAGTTACTCATCCAGTTTCCAAGTTCATCTGTTCACACCTCTCCACCTTTACCTGAAGCTAATTATTTAACTGTTAATGTGTCCTCACCCTCCCCTCGTCAACACCACATTAACAAACACTCTGACTAATGTATGACTGTACTTCAAAAGACATAAAAAATGTATCTGTGCATTACTACAGACTCTCTGGATGAGAGATACAGAGATGAGATGGGAGATTGAGATACAGACTTGATTTGATATATAAAAAACACGGCTGTACAGAACTGTATAATAAAGCTAAATAATATAATTAATTAATTAAATGAGACACACAAAACTTCCAAGTCCCCGTAAGAGGTGCTATTTTCTTCTTTTCGGATATAACGGAAACACAACTTCCTGTAAACCAGGGGATTTTTCCCAGTAAAAAACAGCCTGAAGCACTAAACTTAAATGCTTCCACGATAACCCAGTTAAGTAATTATTGTGTTTTAACAAGAAGCAATAAAAAGACATGGGTTTACATGACAATCTTGTACATTATTTCCTCAGCATTGAGTAAACAAGCTGATAGTCTAAGGATGATAAGGTTTCATCACTGTTCCCTTAGCTATAGAAATAATTCATTTCAGTCATAGCAATAAAAATCTAATGAGGGTTTCCTAAAGAGTCCATAAAAAACTTTCTGTGGACTTCCTGTAACATCTGAATTTCCTTTGACCTTTCTGTTACAGGCTAAGGAAGATGCACAGGTAACAATCGAGAAGTCACAGAGTCACATCTGCTTGAGGTTTGTTCTTTATTACCTATTCAGTAGCTGGAGCAGGGCTGGTGCTATCTGCTGCTTTTTGTGTAAAACTTTAATGCTAATCCTGTCTCATCCCATCAGATCCCACAGACAGAGGGTCTCAGGAGAAGAAGACAGGACATGCAGGGAGGAGACAAGAGACTCTGTGAGCACTGCAGCCTTGTGGACACACAAACACACTACATTTACATCCGTGAGATATGAACGCACAATACAAGCTACTCTCCACAATTTAAAGCTTCGAAAATGTTTGAAGATGCAAAACACAGTGTTTCCAATAAAGCAGAAGTATCTGTGCAGCTCTTGGGAGTGGTCCAAATTATTTTCTCAAGCTGTCAGCATTTTTCAGGTGGCCTCTTTTGAGTCGTTCATCGTGATGTTCAGCTAGTTCTGCTTGACAGATGACCCCCCCCCCCCCATTATGTGGTAAATATACAGCCTGTTTTACACTATTAATTTCATTTGAGTATTTTTATTTTATTTGCTAATGTTCCTGAGCTTGCATATTGTCACACTAGTTGTTTTTTTTTCTCTCAGGGAAAATGCTAATTCACCTGCAGCCAGTGAAGCACATTAGAATTTTAAGACAAAGATCCAGTGGGGGAGAAGAGAGAGGAAGAGTAGCGATGAGGTAGACAGAGAGCAACAGCAAGAGAGATGAAAGAAAAGGAGAAAGGTGATCAACAAGCAAAGAGTGCAGGGGTAAAAAAAAAAAAAAAAAATAGAAACTTCAAATAGAGATGAAGCACAGAATGGAGAGAAATGGGAGAGGTGGGAGGATAAAAAGCGAGAGGCAAAGACAAAGAGAGAGACGACAGCGTCACTACGCACCACAATCATTTCTGATGGCTCCAAAGTGATGCATTCACAGCCTCGTCTGCCCCCCAGCTGCTTGCCAAAACTGCAGAGAGAGAGACACACACAATGTAAGTGTTATAACAGGAACAGAACCAAGGCAAAGATATAACAACCCTGACAGTGGACACACACACAATCATTAGTCACAGAGAGAGAGAGAGACAGGGAGAGAGAAAACACTGAAACTGACTCCACTGAATCATAATTACTCAAATAATTGAGACAGAATGAGATTAAATGTGAGGCGATACCAACGGAGGTGCAGCTCAGGTTGACACTGAAGGTGTTAACACTCTATGAGATGTGTTTGTTTGAGTACGGGTCTAAGACATCAGTCCAGTTCATTTTCAGATCCACAGAATGATCATCATATGACTCACTGAAATGTTTTACAACATACTGAAGCAGCTCTAATTATTTAGCAGCACCTTATATGTTCATAAAACCTCATGAAACCTAAGAGATGTAAGGGTGCACAGAACTAAGACAGGGCATTAACACATACAGTAACAGTGAGACATTTCTCTGTGGGTATTAGAGCAATGAGGCTGGTACACCAGTTTGTGGTTTAAGGTCTAACCACTGCAAAAAAAAAAGAGATTCTACTGTAGATCAATGAGGCTGTTAACAGTCCACAGAGACTCAAGTGCTCAACCGAATTTGACGGGCATGGAATATATAATCTACAGAGACATATTTTTACATTTCTATCACTTCCCTCAGTAGCAGCTTATTTATAAGCTTACTCGATAAGGAATATTGTTAGAAGTTGAGGAGATTTGTGGTTCATTTGCAAGGTTGGTCAAGATCAGGATCAAACACGTGTGTGTGTGTGTGTGTGTGTGTGTGTGTGTGTGCACCCAGTAAACCGTTTTGTGCACAATGCGAGTGTTTGTCTCCGTGCCTCATAGGTTCATCCACAGCCTTTGTGTCCTCTGATAAGCAGGAGCAGGAACAGCTGATGCTGTGGCGAGGCAACGGGGTTCAGCCTGCTCTTTTCTCGTCACATGGAGGGTCTGCATGACACCGTAGTCGAGCCATTCGTAGCGGTTTTGCGTCACTCTGTGGTTACTGTCCGTCTTTAAACTGAGCTCCGTGACTTTCAAACAACAAATAGTCATCGTCATTTCACACAGACGATGCAGCTCAGAACATAATGCCTCCTTAGGCCCCCGTGTCTGAGCCCAGTCATGCTCTTCAGGAATCCATCCCTGCTGTCAGCCTCTCTCTCTCTTTACCACGCCGACGGGAGCACACAGTAGTAAAGTGTCAAGAGCAGAATTCAAAACAGACTTCGAAAAGCTGGTTTGCAATACTGAATAGCTTATTTATTATTACTTTCCTAGCAGGTCATTGACTATGACATATGATGAAAAAAAGATTCTGACGTTTAAAAAGCAAAAACAGCACATTTAGACATCAAGTATTTCATTTACCAGTTGATACCATTTCCTTATTAAATGCACGTCTAAAAGTCATAAAGTAATTTTGCATGTCTCTGTGTTTCCCATGACGTGTCTAACAGCGCGACTGTGCCAGAGATACTGCGTCTGAACAGCTCCGTCAGAGTGTGCAGTGATCCCTGACAGCAGACGGTGCTGTGAACACGTCTCGCTCCCTTTGGCAAACTAAAAGTGGCAACTCAGCATTGTCTAAGGACCGAAGGAGTGGCTGGTTTTAATTTTGGAAGCGTAATGAACTGGGAGAAAGACAACTTTCACTCTCACACCTCTGCTCTGATTAGGTTCTCACAGTCTCACCGTGTCTCCTTACTGGTTTCCTGGTTTTTGCTCTACTGAGTCATTTCCCTTCTCCCTCCTTTGTGTCTCTTCCTTTTGCCCTTCACCTCCAGCTGCCTTATACCCATACTTTCTAAACATGTCCCTCTCTTTAAGCTTTCTGTTGCCTCTGCTCCTCCACCTTCCCCTCTCTCTCTCCATCACTTATTCTTTCATATATTCTTGCTTTTTCTTTCCAATATCCTGTCAACTTTACTTTTCTACCTTTTATTTTGCGCTGTGCTGTTTTCCGTCCCTCTCACCTCATCTCGTTCTGCATTCCCTTTCATCCTGTTAGCTCTTCCTCTCACTGGGCAAATATTCATCTCATCACATCTGTAATCACAAACTCAGGGGCTGAGATCAAAGTCTGTCTTTCTAATGTGTTTTTTGTTGTTGTAAGGTTTTTTTTATAGAAATTTCTGAATGGGATAAGCTGTGCTCCCTCTGAGAGACATGCTAACACATCCTAAAAGTAAATGGTTTTAAAGAGGTTGTGAAATCAAAGCCTTGGCGCGTGATGCTGATTTTGAAGGAGGAACAGAGAAATCCACAGCCACAGGGACTGAAAAGAGCTGTTTTCTGGACTAAAGCTATAACCGCATTGTTGCTGAACTCGGCTCAAATTAGCTGTGAGTGAACTGAGATGCACTGTGTGTCCACATGTTCAGAGGTTCATCCTGGTGCAGCCGTCTCTGCTGATTCAGTCTTGCTGCTTTTTGGAAGCACAATTAAGGCTAAAAGGATTACAGCAGGGAAATAAATTATTCACTAAACATATAAAATATGAGACACTTTCTCGTCATAATGTGCAGCAGTCAGGTGAATCCAGGGACAGTAAAAGCCATTTACCCTGCACATTGATTTTTCTTATTTCAATATAATTTATAGCACTAAAACAGAGAAGCATGCATTTCAAGGAGGAAATTTAAACTTCAAGGAACTGAAATGAAGCAAAGCAGGATCTAAAAAAGAAATTTCAGGACTTCAACATTTGCTTACGCAACTCATCATATACTATTTTACTAAAATACTGACAGGCTTGAGTGTTAGTAATTATGTTTTATGATTCTCAAACCTGTACCAATTTTTCCCCCACATGAAAAAAGTGAGTGCTGAAGCCCCTAATAGTTACGCAGAAGGGCTGATTTTAGGATGCTCTGATTTTTTTACTTTATGGAAAATACTGCAGTACATCGAATGCTAACCCTTGTATCATGATACGTATGGTACAGCCCACGTCTCTATATTGAGGTCACAGGCCTGCATCAGCTGCAGAAAGCTTTACTAGAGCAGTGAGGGGTTTACAGTCATCTGCCAGTGAGAAAGAGGCTTGTTAACACAATTGTTTTACACCGCAGGAATTGTGTGTTCTTCATATGGACATTTCTCTTTAAATATTCTTTATATTATATCTGCCAGTAAAAACAAGAAAAACGTTCAGTCCTGCTTCCCAGAGTCCGAGTGAACAAACACACGAGACCAAATTCATACACCAACTATACAGCTGCTCCTGCCAACATGAACACCCAGGAGTGGGTTTCAAGAGTTCCCAGGGAGGACTGCAGTCTGCTGGGCTCAGAGTTCTCTCAGAGCCCTTAGCCTGGAGGTCAGCCCGACTCTGACAGATCTCTCCACACTCCACTGAGGCGAGACGCATGGTCCCCGTCAGCCCTGGAGAAAGCCTGCCAAGCCTCCTCACTGTCCTCTCCTCACTTATGTGTATGTGTGTGTGTCTTCAAGGTGGTAAGAGACACAACGGAAAAAAAACTCGACAACTATCGGTAAAGTAGCAGGAGTACAAGAGTTTGCAGACCTGTAACTGTGTGTTTGTCCTTTTACACACACACAAAAAAAAACCTTAACACAGCATCTCATGTTTGCACCTCCATCGTCCTCTCTCTGACCTACTGTATTCACATGAAAGTAAGAGAATCAACAAACCTGAGTCTGTGTGTGTGTGTGTGTGTGTGTGTTATGTACCCACTACATGATGCTGCTGTCCCGACTGACCTGAGATCCGATACGGCTCTGTTCTCAGCTGGTGTGAATCAGTGTCTGATAATAAGACAAAGCTCTAAAAGCACACGAAGGCCAAACCTTTAGGCTGACAAAATAAAAGAAGGTTTAGAGTTTCACGCTGACAAAGTTCATTTACTCCAACACAAAAGAGTTCCTCCATATAATGCTGGTAGAGTTGGTTGAGATTTGAAATATTAGTAAATCAAAAAAAAAAAAAAAAAACTGTGTTGAATTTCAAATTTTTTGGCTCCATTAGGGAAATTCATCCAGTAACACAAAAAATATCAGGGTACAATTTTATTAGTTTGTCTCATCTGCCAAACAGACTTTCTTCTGATGGAAACAAATTGATCCACTGTTCTCACTGCCACTTTTCACTACATGAGCCAGAACTGTTTTTGATCCAAATAAATAATCTTTTCTTGGAGAGGGAAGCTCGTCTCTGTGCTGGATTTCAGCAGGTGATGATTTCTCTCCTCTCTATTCCTGCTGAAACAAGTTGTCGGCAGAGGGGAGAACAGGTTCAGCACCGGTCCAGTGGCAGCTGCAGTGCCCCGGGCAATAAAGCGTGACAGCCGGCACAGAAAGCAAGACCACACACACCCGAAGATGTTAAAAAGCTAAAAAAAAAAACAGCAAAGTAAGAGTGCAAAAGTGTAAAATTAATAAACAGAAATGTCAAGTTGCATTAATACTAAAAGGCAGGAAGTGGTGTTAAAGTCTGGGCTTGCCTATTACACAATGTTTTTTTTGTTCAGTTTAACTCATTAACAAATGGAAAACACCAAAGAAAAATAATAACAGCTACACATTTCTAATAACTTCTGTGTTAGTGGAAAAACGAAAACAATGACCATTGGTTGTTTCTTTAATTACCCCCATCCATAATAAAAACACCAAAACAGATAACTCCTCCTACTAAGCAGGTGCAGACAACTCATAAGGAAAGCAGAAACAATTTGATTATATTTCTGTTTGCGTGCATTGTTTAGTGACAACACTACAAGTTAACCGACGTCTGACTCCTTTAAAGAGTGATATCAGTGATATCATCTGTTTGGTCACTGATATGAGAGTGTTTCTACCCAACTGTGTCTCCATTTTAACACAATCACAAGCCACCATGCTCAGATTTAAACTTCTGCAGCCGTTTTGTGGTAAAGTTCTTCTTTACTGGAAGAAAATGGCAGTTTTAGTCCGGATGGAGAGCTCAAACGAAGAAAGACAGACATGTTTATGGATTAACCAGTCTTCATTTAGATGTGGTTTAAATGGCTTTCTGACAAAAATCAGTCCCATGATGAAAACGATGAAAACGATGAAAAAAGGGAAAGTGATTCAAAGGGAATGCAGATTATCAGATGCCAGAACAATGCACAGTGATGTATAATATTAGCAGTAAACAGGATTTACTGCGCTAGAAAGGCATCATGACAGTAGTTATGTTGTCTTCTGCCATGGAGGTTGTGGTGTGAGGGTTAAAACTGGTGTGAACGCAGCTGTAATCTACAGAAAAACAACCATCTACAGATTTGCTGTTAACTCTGCACTCCTACTTTTCTGGCAGCGGTTGAATCTCAGCTTCCACACTGACGTGCTGTGTGTGTGCTGCACAATGTAGACGAGAGTGTAATATGAGTCAGAGCAAGGTTCGAGAGAGATTGGGTCAGAAAAAAAAATCAAACCCAAACGGAGGTACAGTTCCATTCGGCACCCATGTTCCCATGGTAATGATGACCAACAGTAAAGAAAGAAAACCACAGACCACAATCTAACACACCCACAAAATTTCTCAGTTCTCTCTGCTGCTTTCTCTTTCTCTCCTTTCAGTTTGAGTGCCTGGTTGGCCAACACTGACCACTCTGACTCACACACGTTAAATTAAACTGTAGAGGTGGTCAGCAGTCAGCACTGCAGACAGACCACCAGCATCCCCCCCACACACACACGCACACAGAAACTGCCCGGCAGACTCCACAGTGACGTAGCGGCTCATTCAGAAACATTACTGTTCATTTGCAAAACAACAGTGTGATCAGTTAAGGGGGCCACTTCAAACCTCAGAGCACATCTGCTGCTGCTTATCTCCAAGTTAAAGTATCTTTATAGCTAAGAAAGCGACAACCATTCAAATTCACCAAATGTACATTCACCGCGTACTACTGTAGATGATCTTAATGTAATCTTTACTTTCGTGTAGCCCAGTGAATTCCCAAAAAAAGTGCAGTGAGAAGTGCAGGAAATGTTTTACTTATGGCGCTTTAAGGAAGCAGACACACTGATCTATGGATTTCTGCAACACTTCACTGCACATTTAATCCCCATTAACTTAACAACAAACCATTAATTAAACCTGACAAGCACAAACATTTTTTTGACCTAATGTCAAAGTAACTTCTTCTGCTTCATTTTGCTTAAGATTTAAGATAATCACTGTAGATAAAGAACCTCAACACACAGGAGTTAGCAGTGTCTCTTTAAGGGCTGTGGGGCTCAACAATTGCAAGTCATCCTGCCACCACGCTGTGGGGAATTCCTGCCTATCCAGTTGGTCGAACGACAGAGGGCAGGAAACGGAGTGCGTTGGGTTAAAGAATTCAAAGAGAAACAGAGAGGGAGTTTTGAACTGAACCGAATTAGCCAGCCAGTGCTACACCAACTAAAAGTGAACAATCATGAAAGAGAAACAAAGATCACTAACCAGAAACAGGAGCTCTGCGAGTCAGATTCTTTGGATTCCTTGTAAATGAATTGATTTCCAGCATATTATCCACAGTGAGGAGGGAGGAAAGTACAGTAGTCCAGTAACCCAGGTTTAGATCCAAGTGTATCTGTTTTGTACTCCAGAGAGTCTGAACACACCAGTCTCCTCACAAAGCAGAAGTCAGTGACTGTCAGTCTTTTAGTTTGTCTTAAACTGAGGGAGGAGTGTGGGTGTGTTTCCTCCCGCTCTCCACTGTTCTGTTCAGTCTGTCTGTCTGCTGGCTCCAGGGTGGTGCGTTCATGCGTCTGTGTGTGTGTGTGTGTGTGTGTGTGTGTGTGTGTGTGTGTGTGTGTGTGTG
>JAUYWH010000006.1:17832437-17856134 GCA_034779795.1 Ctenopoma multispine | reverse complement strand
CCCCCCCCCCCCCCCCCCCCCCCCCACACACACACACACACACACACACACACACACACACACACACACACACACACTAGTTCCCTCTGTGACCCTTTCCGAGCACCCCTGCTGCTACTAGTACTCCAACACGTAGACACAGACCCACCAACCTTCCCCCCACCCCACTCTCCACTTTGTTATCAACTGACCCACACTGGAATGAATGCACCCACATGCACACAAAATCCTAGCTGCCCTGAGGTTATTTATACTATACAACTAATCTTTCTGCTACAGTTGGTCAGTTAGTGCTTTGTGTTTGTGTTGCTGGATAAACAGTCCTAACATCACACAAGTTCTCCCTCCGACTTCAGCTGCATCCACTGTGGCGTTAAGGTTTGGTTTGCCTCATTTACAAGTGAAAAGTGTACTGCAGTCATGTTGTCTGTTCCTGTGGTGGTCCATAACTTTAAATGTCTTTAGCCGACATCCGGCAGCTCACTAAAAGCTGCTTCTTTTCCAGAAGTTCCATGAGCAGCAGCAAATGTACGACGAAGTTTGAGAGCCAACATTCTCAGTTCCATGACAAACACCCTGACGCAGGTGAAGCTCTCGGCCTGGAAGGTCATAATTTTATGATTTAGACACAACTGCACAGAAGGTACCCCCTCCTTTATGTTAATGGAACACAATGCTTCTGTTTCAGTCCAACAACAACAGAGGGAAGGTAAACATTAGGGCTGCAGGCCGACGTCGAACAATTTCTGCCACAGCTCCCTTCCCTATTACATTTCCAGTGTTCAACAGGTGCGACGCCTGTGTTTAAGGTATTTTATGAGCTTTCTTTGGCTTTTGTGCTGGTCTGGGGAGGAGCAGGGCCTGATACTTTCTTTATTAGATTAAGCTTGATGAATCTCTGCCTAGAAACCGAAGCTCCTTCCTGATCAAACAATGGCACAACAAAGGTTTTTTACTGTCAACGTATGTACAAAGTGTTTTATTTTAGCCGCCAGTATTGGCAGGCTTTTATTAAAGCCTTTCAGAAAGCTAATCCTGTGTAGTCAGTTTTAATGTTCAAGCTTCAACGCACAATTCATACACCTGCAACACATTTTAACATTTTCATCCAGATTTTTTTTTTTCTTACATATTTGCCTGTAACGGATGAAATACTAGAAATTAATTTAAGCACGAAGCAACTTAATATAAACCATTTAAACTCAGTAGTTTTTTTTGTGTCTGTGCAGAGCTGCAACAGATTTATCAGTAAATCGACCTGCAGAAAATTAATCAGCTGCTATTTTCACACTGGATTCCTCATTAAATATATTCAGCAAGAAAAATGCCAAACATTTAGTGGTTCCAGCTGAAAGATTTTCATGAGAAGAATTGTAATAATCATTAGCTAGTATCATAGGTTAGCCGGGTGATGGATCCAGCTTCAGTATGCAAGTACGCAGAATGTGCCTCAGTGTTAGCTTCCCAAATGCATCATAGAAGAAGTAAGAGTGAAGAATAAAAAAAACGTGATTAGAATTTAAAAGCTTAAAAACTAATACAATTTTGAAATGACATTTGATCTACGATCCCAAAATGTACATTTCACTTTAGCAGGCAGTGTTTATGTTGTATGAGACTGAATGTATAAGATATAACATTTGAAAATGACCCTGCAGAAATGAATAGAGACAACATATCTGAATGTGACATGGTAGCAGAAAATAACAAGCTTCATAAATCTAAACTTTATTGCAGGTTGTGTTGCATTTGACTGTATTTTTTTGTATTTAAGTTCTTAAAAAACTACCCAGAAAAGTTGCCGTTTAATTGTTCGTGTGACCCACGAGACATTGTGAGAAACAACAAATCTGTTTAACACAGCACAGTCAACATGGAGCTGCACCACGCTGAGTTATATACAAGTGTTTGTGTGTGTTTGAGTGTGTATAGGAACAGCATTCCCTTACATGTCAGACTATCCAGTTACAAGTCAGTAAAAATCTGTCTTTTCAGACCTTGCAGCTCTGTGACATGTCGTCTCCCTTATCGTAACAGAACACACAGATAGAAACACAAGCACACACACTAATACATGTACACACTACATCTGACAAGATAACGTAGAGTCCCCTCATTCTGTGTGACACCTCCTGTCTCACCTCACCATGATATTCTGTGTGTGTGTGTGTGTGTGTGTGTGTGTGTGTGTGTGTGTGTGTGTGTTAGCGATTCTTACATACCAGCACCTTGCCAGGTACATGTGCTCCTTGACGAAGACCGATCCAGAGAGCAGAATGTACCAGCAGGTAGCGATGCTGTCTGGGCTGGAACAGAGAGAGAAAGAACACTGGTGTCAAACACTGCAACCATCTACCACTGCAGCCCGTCCTTCATACTCTTAAACACCTCACAATCTAATGTGAACCAATGCTTCACAGCATTTATACATTCCTAATACATGTCAATTTAAATACACGTGCGCGCTCTACACTTAACAGCTATTCTACTTATACATATCCATACATCTCCTGGCTACAAAGAGCTGTTTAATACAACAGCTTCTCATGTGACACTTTAGCATTAGCAAGGGTTCGTAAAGTGAACATCTGAGCTTCGAGTCCCAAGTGCTGCATTTTCCATTGGCAAAAGTATATTCTTAGGACGCCAAGCACTAGAGCCTTAATATGATGTGGCGTCACCAAAAGGTGGAGAGAACCCATTAGCTGCACACATCCATGCTAAAAGAACAGGAACAGAGCGGAACTAGCCAGGTAATCTGGTCTGTCACTCACATGCTGCGTGTGATCTGACCTTTATCTTTGTTAGGTGTGTAACCGTTCTCCAAATATAAGGTTCAGTTAAGCCACGCTTCGGTTCGTACAACTGTTGTTTTCTTTGGATCTGTCTGGATTTCAGAGCGGTTACAGCCACAGTCTTCATTGGATAGACCCGTTAAGCATTCACAGGGCCAGTGGAAAAAGTAAGTAAACTCTTGGATTTCACTAGTGTTTGTTCATCACTTGGTTTATCGACAACACCGGCACAGTGCTACATACAAACTATTGATGCCGTATTCTGCTCTTAACACTGCTCTTAACTTTAATGCAACCTTCTCTTTCTGATCTGCACAGTACCCCTGCGTTTATTTGTGTAGGAAAGCAGAAAGATAATCATGTTTTTTTTTTTTAAACTGAAAAGATTTGTTTATTTTTGCTTTGTTGGTTTAAGTGAGACCAACAAGATTAACTACCATTATGGTTTCATTGAAGAGACCTTGATTGCTTTCATCTGCTGTCTGCATAGTGTGTGGTGTGTAACTGACTAATCTGACATGGCAGCCGCTTTGTTCTGGGTTAAGGTACTTAAAGACTTGCCCCTGGTAGAAAATGGAGAGCGCACGGGAAAGGAGGATTTTGTGTGAAAGTGTTTATTGGATGTTAAATTAAACCAATGAATGTTTAATGCGATTCTAGTGAGCATGATAATACATCAGCAACACGTGAAGATCCTCTCTCATCCTTTCATTTGTCTCTGTCCTCCCTCTGTCGCTCACATTTCCTCCACCCCTTTCCTACCACGTTTCAAATTCCTCTTCCCCACCCTCACTTCATTTTCTCGTCTCACCTCCCTCTCATCATTGCTATCCTTTCCTCCTTGTTTTCTCTCCTCCTCTGCAGTCCTCTCCTCTCGTGCCTCCCGTTTTAATATTCCTCCACCTCATCCCTCTCATTTGCCACCACTTCCTCCTCCTCCTGTCATCATCCTGCTTCTTCTCCCCCTAGCCTGTCAATCCTCTCTGATTCCTCTTCTCGCCTTCAGACCCGGCCTTCCTCTCGACTAGTTTTCTTTGAAATCCACACTGTATGTGATGCAAAAATGACTTGAATTTGCCTCATGCATCTCAGTTCTCATTTATTCACACCCTACGATGGACAGGCATAAAGCAAAGCAGACAGACTATCAAGTGGATCTGTCAACATTGCTTTGTTTGACAAAGCCATATTTAGCCTGTTTCAGGACATTCTACATGTTTTTTTTTAAAATGAAACATAGAAAACTGAGCAAATAGAAAATCGGGAAATATGAGTGTTATATGCATAAATAAAAATAATAAGTAAAATGAAAAATGGGATTTTTACGAGTTACACTTCAGCAACAATGTGAAAAACATGGCAAAACCCTGGTTTGTCACTAAAGATTGTTGAGATTACTTGTGTCCACTCCCAGTATTTTACGACATGTAGCTTTTGTTTACTATGAAAGGCATTAGACAAAAGTGTCTGCTAAATAAAATACTTTTTTGCTCACGTCATCTCCACTTCTGGCCGAGCCGCAGAGGCTACGACTGACTGTTGTTGTTGTTGTGTAGCTATCACGCGTTAACGTTAGAAACTCTGTGATCATGAATCAAGGCACACTTCAAACAATGCATACGCTGCAAACTTCAACTGGGTAAATTCTGGGGAGAAAAATACTTCAGCAGACATTTAAATAAAATGAAACTCAGTCCAGCAGAATGTAGCAGAGAACTTCCTGAGAGTGTGTACTTACTAGAACAGGATGTGGTTAGCCTCATGTCTCTCGTACCTGGCTGAAGTACACATCGACCTGAGAGAGAGAGAAAGACAAGACAATGTTAAATCTTTCTCTTCAGTAACAATCCTAATACATCTCTACACCATCATCTGTCTGTCTGTCTGTCTGTCTGTCTGTCTGTCTGTCTGCTATCCCATTATCCTGGGTCGGAGTTGTACCTGAGCTTTGAGTTTTGTCAGTTGAACCCAACTGAAAGAGTTACTTCGACTCACAGATGCTGTATTTTGACAACCAGTACACCACTTTCAGTTCACTTTATCATCATTTTACCAAAGCTGTCTATATGTATCTGTGTGGTCTGTTAGAGAAGGGTTAGGAAAAGGACTGAGGCCTACATTCTGACGTGAACTCTCCTGTTCAAATGTCACTGTTGTTGCCTGCTCAGCTGAATCAGACTGTTAAATACCACATTCCTGACCTCGAGGAAAACATTTCAAACATGCAACGCATCAATGTCTAAAATGCATTGAACCTGAGCCTGAATGTCCTGTGGGGTGGGAAAGCCACCTGGGGCAAAAGGCGTTTTAGAGTCAATTATTCTAAGCACTGTTAAACCTGTTTGGCTAGGGTGTGTCACACAACAACTCACGCAGAAAGTAAGCCTATAGGCTACTCTAAAGTTAATCTGGTCAACAGGTAGTGTGATTGACAGCTCATTTAACAGGAGAAGTGACATGCTATACCTTAGCTGATGTTCCCTAAGGTGAGAAAGGACATCCATGTGGTAGAGGTGGCAGTAGATGGTGTGCAGATCCTGCAGGACACAAACACAGACGATGAAACCAACATTAGTTTACGCGTCTATCATGAAAATAAACAGGTGAGAAACAAAACAAAAAAAACAGGGTGCTGTGAATAATTGTGGCTATAAAATTTTATTTTGACAGACAAGTGTCACATCCGGCCCACTACATAATAAGGTCAGTGATGGTAGTGACACCAATCCACTGGATTTGATTGGTGCATCACTTTGGTGACCTGTGCTACTATTTGGAAGCCATTTCAAAAAACAAAGTTTACTGCATGTTCAAGCAATATCTATATTAAAATGTTTGTTAAATCTGCAAATTAAAGCAAATATGTATTTAAAAAGTCAAAGCTTTTAAAAGATTAGTTCGTTGTTTAGAGTGTGTAGAACGGCTCGGGATCGTGTAAATCACATCTACTTCAGCACAGCACTCCAACAGAGGCTACTTGGACTATGCCAAACACCGCCTATCAAATTGACACTCTTAAACGAGACAGGCAGGCATACCACTTATCTACGCACATGACAGCAGTGAGACACGTACAGATATATCCCCCCCACTGCCTTAATTTAGTCCTCTATCAGAGCCAGCTGTCAAAACATTAGAGGCTGACAGAGTGTGTATGTGAAGGGAACAGCTTCATATAAGCATCTGCACGATCAAACAAACAGGGCAGCTACTGAAACCAAATCTGCCTAGCATAAAGACTTCTAGACTTCACAATTTAACACACCGCAAAAATGAAAGTTGTCAGTCGGGACCGGTCATTTTTCCAGCCTCCACTCGTTACCTGGCAGTCTGTTCTGGCTACTGGACGGTGCCAGGGTAGCTGCACACCCCCTGTTTCCAATCTTTGTGCCGAGCAACAGCAGCCAGATGCTGGCGGTAGTTTCATACTTCAAATATAGTTGCAGGAGCAGTATCAATTGTCTCATCTAACACTGAGCAAGAAAGCAAAACAGCATAGTTCTCTGAATGTCAAACTTCATCTTGCCAACACATCTTAATCTCTCTCAACCATTCTCTCTCTGCAGTATCCAATGCAGAACATTTATGTGTTTATTGCATGATTTAAATAGAAAGAAGGGACAGCTAAAACTAAGAAGTGGAGCCAAGCGAGCACATTTAAACAAAAGCTGTCCATTAACATCAGCTGCACCATTCTTTGTCAAAAATGTGACAGCTGGAACAACGACCCCTTTCCAAGATATAGTAAAAAACACAGCTGCAGTTAAGCACGACGGCACAAAAAGTGGGAAAGCTACAAAAGCCTAATCTGAAGCTAATACATCTGAATGCCAACATAATATCTGCAGCCTTTACTGCAACACTGCTGGTTCTGTTTACATACAGCTTGAGCAGACTGACGGATTTGGTTTTTACTCAGAATTTTATTGTCAAGCATTTCTTACAAATACTGACAACAGACAAGTCTGTAGCTTGAGGGTGTGTAACATTATCAGGCAGCATATACAAACCAAACAACTTATTTACACTGTATATATATAGAAATTCCATAAAGTAGGAAGTTATGGATTAGATGTTTAAGTTCCCTCTATAAATGATATTATCTTCAACTGGTAAAACAGCTGGAGTCAGGGGAAGCTAAGATCAACACAGTGGACTAAGAGCCTTTACTGCGATGAACCAATAGCTCTTGTGTGTTACTGGCTCGATGTGATGCAGGAAGGGGAGAGAGACGGTAAGGAAGAGGATAAGAGGGACAGGAGGAATAAAGAAAGTAAACAGAGTGCGGGATCACACAAAAGAAAATACCAACGAAGAAGAGGGGGAGTCGAGATTTAAACGCAAGAGATGACATAAGAATATGATAAAACATACTGGGTGGATACCAGTCTACCAGGTGTGTACCATGCCCTCTGTACTACACTGCAGTCTCATAAAGTAATATAATTCATTTATTTGCAGCGTGTGGTTCCTCTGCTGCTTGTGCCTGATAAGTTGGACATTATATTTGTTATAGTTCCCTTCCGTGATCCCAAACCAGGTGTCAGTAGGTGTGGTAGGATTTGGACAATTAAAGCGCGTGTTATTCTTTCAACTGTGCTTCTCTGTATAAAAATTAACATACTGTAGATTATCTTGCTGAATAAAACACACTACTCTCTAATCAAGAGGCAGAGACGGTGAAAAATCCTGGTTTACAGTGGTGGAGAAGCACAACAATATTGACATAAAATCACAGTTAACGGGGTTAGTGAGCCCAACAAACTGCGGCAGTAAGCACTCCTGTCGTGCTGCTGCTGAGCGTGCGTGTGTGTACTGTGCGTGCATGTGTGTGTATGACAGGACACTGAAGCCTGAGGCGACTAGCTAGTACAAGGAGGCGGGGCTCAGATTAGGGCAGACGGCCATAGTACCCACATCACCCCTGCTTGTTAGTGTACAGAGTAACATCAAATACTCTAGTTCAAGTAGACATATCTGCATCTACCTGCTGAAGATATGATCACCTTAAATCTGAGTTTAGGCAGTGCACACATGACAAAGATTGGACAAACACATTGAGTGATTTGGGGAGACAAACTGTGTTTAGACTCCAACGCACAGATACTCAGTCTGCACGGTGACCCATTATTTCTTTGGATTTACAAATCCATAGAAATAAAATACTTTACTACATGAAAAAACAAAGCTAAACCAAAGAACATAGTGAGTCTACTACTATTACTACTACTCAACCCCATTTCCTGTATTGATCAATGTAAAGCAGCTCATCAATAGGCCCAGACAGACAGACAGATAGTAGGATGTCCAAGGAGGGGATCTCTGCTTTGTCGTTTCAATCTGCAGTCTCCCAGAGAGGGAGGACGGTAACGTGATCACTTCATGTCCAACACCAATCTCTCTCCCTGTGCTCTCAGTGCACATTTACAGTGCTGGTACTTGAGCTGAATTTGTGGCGGTGGCTGTGGTTTTAGGTTGACTAAAGGCCGAAACAATCGCTATATACATATATATATATATATCAAAGGATTTAAGTTTAGCATCAGTTCTTTGCAGATGTCATCAAAGCCTGTGATTTACTGAGCTGTTTCTAACAAGGTCTGCATTGTCTCAACATCTGAAGATAGAATATCAGAAAAAAATGTCATGTGCAACTATTTAAGAAATGTCTTTCATGTAATTAACCCTCAAGTCCACGTGCCATGCATGGTCCTCCCTCAGGACGGCACACCAAACCCTCCTCAGTGACTTCTGACCTCTGGCCTGTACTCCCAGGAGCCTCACGAGGTGGACTGATGACCCCATCTGTGATATGGGACATCAGGTCCTCAGGAGAGACGTCCATTAATAACTCAGCACCAGCTGAGTCTGTAGCATTTCATTGAAACTTGTCAATCAAATAGAAGAAAAACGGTTTCAACCCCAGACACTCGTAGATTCATGAATATTTTCTAATCATCTTTCTCAAAGTATCACTCCTCAGACTTTTCAGGGTAGCACATAGCTTTACAGCAGATAAGCAGAACGGAAAAAGGAGAAGGCCTCAGCGTCACGAGGAGTCGACCCTTTGAAGATTCAAGGTTTGCAACTGGCAGCATGAAATGTAAAATATCTAAAAACGTGGTTGTCAAAGCAGAGGTTAAAATAAATGAAGATGATCCACTGAGCCTTGTGTGTGTGTTTGTGTGTGTGTGTGTGTGTGTGTCTCTCAGGTAGCTACAGTGCTGCTGCCACCTCCTGGCAGAAACATCGCTCACAGTGTTTAATGAAACATGATCCAACAGACACTGTACAGCTTCCTACTGACACATTTAATTAATCTAAGAATGACTCGTTGAACTGGGGCAGCAGTGACAAAAACAACAAAAAAAGCACATGAAATCTGAGTTGCTGTTTACTGTACTGTACATCTAAAACATCCTGTAGTAGAAAAGTTATGTGAAACCAGTTTGCTGCTGTGTCAGAGCCGTCATGTGACCCGGCCACAGAGTCTACCATGAAGCTATTTTATGCACATTTTACAGTAACAGTGGTTCAGCGTGTTTGTTTCTAGGCCTGACAGGATGCTGACATGCGGCCTGCTTAAGTATGTCTGTTACCGCAGCAACACAAATGTCCTACCAGTGACCAGTCACACAAAAGCAAGTTGCTGCATTGCAGAGGCTGTCCCACCCACCATCAAAAGACGACCTACTGTCAATTATTTCACTGGATCTTTGTGAAAACTCGACTTTTCAGGAGGAGCCAGGTCTCGTCTCAAGCTGAGCCTTTGTGCAGAGTTCAATCACCCCTCGGCCCACTCCCACCTCCACCAGAATGTACAGTATGCCGGGCGAGTCAGTCACTGACACAGAGAGGATATTGTAGGCAGGCGATACAACACATCCATTCAGAACAGCAGAACAAACAGCTTGGTTAACATCCTGCCTGCACAACCAGCCTTTAACATCTACTGTATTTTACATAGGCTACTCCCCAGTCTCTGTGCAAACACTGTGCTCAGCTATAGCACAGCAAGACTAAAAGCCAGGGACCAAAATGCTTTAGTGTACAGTATGTGCACTATGTATACAGTATGAGCTGCTTTTTGAATCTTCAGCTTGAGAAATGGACGCAGGAACTCAAAATCAAAAGAAATGTCACTGAGAATGGGATTGAGGACGAGTAACTAGGGCAGAGGGAAAAACCGCTTCACACAAAGTCATGACAATCATGACAAACAAAGGGCCCGCACTCCACCTGTCCCGTTTCTAAAAACCAGCAATACCAGCTATATAACATACCATCCAGTTATTGATGAGACTTTGCCATTTTTGCTGGTCAATGAAACCTGTAAAACAAGGGGAAATATCTGTCAAACCCTCGAGTAAGTTGATGCGTATGTTTATTATATTATGGCTGCAATAATGCTTTTTTTCTTGTACTAGGCTACCAGACAAAGTTACACATTTATTCTTGATAAAACAATCTCAGATTCAAATCAAACGCTGCAGAGAAAAAGCTCAGAAAGAGCTCAGTGTGTCCATAGCTGCATGATCTCCCTACCAGACATCTGAAAGCTTAACATCAAGCAAAACATGACATTATTATTCCTAAAGCCTGAATGGTTTAAACCTGAAGGCCTACAGGGTCGGCTGTGATCCCTTGGTATTACAACTCCAGACAGGATCAGTATCCATACAACACTGAAGCTCACTGACAATCCTCTGCTCTGTTGTGCAGTACGGCCTTATCGCCGTCAGCATCAGTGTGAGGTTTCAAGTGCACTTGCAGCTCTTAAGGCGTAAATCCCTTCTTTTTGCTCACAGCTCGGCCTCTTTTCTATTCAACAAAGAATCAATTTTCAGAATCAAACCTATAGGGAATCAATTAAAGTCCAGAGTGACACCAGCAAACGTCTGCTAAGCAGAAAACGCTGAAAATAAATACAGTGCAAATCCTACAATCCTGAGAGTTTCGCACAGTGAAAACTGGAGTTGGGTTCATAAAAAGCCCAGTGACGACAGTCGCGGTGCTGGTGGTGGAGCGGGTCATGGAAACAGTGGGAAGGAGGGAGGGAGAGCAGGGAGAGGCATCAGTCATGACCAGAGAAGAGAAGCTTGTTCTTGACTCAGACTTGCACATGAACTGGACACTTACAATTACTGTATATGTTCGTCCAATCATGGGCCAAAACGTGCAGTACGAGAAAATAACATACTGTAGCTAAACAGAAGATGAACAGTCCAAAATAGATTTGAATGGAAGGTATGAATACATCCTCTTTAAATGGTGGTTGCTTAGACAAGAAAGTTGTGTTTTTAAAAAAAGATCACTTTTTTGTCCTGGGGAGGACTCCAAAACGTTGGGATTATCACTGTGCAATTTGTGTACCATCATGTCTGACGTTGCACTGCCAACGTCTGCTCTTTCTTACTCTCTTACACTTAATAGAAGAGGCTGAAGAGCGAAGAAAGTGCCGCACCAGCTGCCATCTCTCCACCCGCCAAACCAAACAGCCACACATACGCACAAAAACAGTGCCACACACAGAAGTGGAAAATCTGACCCTTTATGTAATCTTAGCTGCAGTTCTTTAGCTAGTTTTTTTTTACTTTTAGTTGAAATGAATGAAGGAGGCAAAGGTATCAGTATTAATTATACCCCAGCTAAAGACAAAAAGTGGGTAAAAGTCACTCCTCTCAATTTATCTTATAGTAATTTGGCTAAAGGCTAAAGTACACTGCAGCAGCAAAAAGCTATTTTCAAAATATATCAATAAAAAACCTCTCTCTACTTGCATAAGTCTGATATCAGTATCAGTGAGTCTATTGGACTTTGACACAGCGGAAAAGTACTTTGATGTTTTGATGACCACACATTATGATCCATGAATATAATGCTATGACACATGCTTTGAAGTTGTGATAATTTAACGTTTCATCTATACCAATTATCTGCAGCTTCCTGGTCAAACTGTTTTTTGGGGGGTTTCAAAAATTTCAAGGACCTCCAAAACACCCTAAAAAACAACTTCATAAATGTTACCAGCCCTTTCTGCACTCATATGTCATTTCCCTTGTCTCACATGAGCACAGTCTACATCTTTGTTCCATGCTTTCATTTACAGCCAGTAACCTTATTCAATAGCAGTACGTTTTTAGAGCTCCATACACGGAGTTAGGGAGCTTTTCATCGCACGCGGTTTACAACTAATGCGTCTTTCATGCTTCTGCCTCTTTAACGTCTCCCGTGTTAACTTTTAACTTTCCTGGCCTCAACAGTGGAGGCCACAGCCGCCAGAGAGGTTTATGCCTGTTCAAAAGCTGCTGATGTTAGAGTCTGAACACTTACTGTGCTACACTGGCAGACAGAGCAAACTCTGAGGGTGGCCTGCTAAGTTTAGGCTGCCGTAATCGCACTAGAGAAATGTGCGAACATAAATATGAAGAAGTTTGTAAATGAATACGACAGCTACTGTTCTCTACAGGAGTAGCTGATGCATGCATCCACTTGGTCTGCGCACAGTTGTCATCTACATGGCCTTACAGCCCCAGGCGGGTGTCAGATAGCCAGGATATGGAACAGATAGCTGATCTTTTTCACCAATCTGTTCAGACAGGCAGCTCTGCTCTGCTTCTCACACTCGCTGCAGAGCGATAAATCACAAACAGAACCAAGCAGCATAGCTCTGGGCTTTCAAACTGTTTTAGACAGATAAAAACCACCAAGTGTCTTACAGCAACGCTTTTGCTCACTTTAGCATTAATTGTTTTTGTTTGGTCAGGTTCCATGCGAGCCTTAGATGTTTCTATAACCCAGGGCAGAAACTATGCATTGGTACAAATACATAGTTTCTGTGATGAGAAAACTATAGACATCAGTAAATAACCAAGTTTACCAAGACTATTATAAATTAATCAGTATCATTTTTTTGCTTAGACAAACAAACAAAAAGCCCCAAGGTTTCCTATAAATAGAGGCTGAAAGCCGCAATTCAGGGATTTAGTGCAAAAGGTGACTGTTCAAGCTGTAGACTACACAAAAGAGTGTGTACTCAATACAGAAACTAGCCATTAGTACATACAGTGGTATAAAAAGTGATTAAAACAAGTAAAAACAAACTCTACATGATTAAAAAGGTCTGAGAAAACTTTCTCTATGCGCTTTAGGGCCTTAACATTTTAGACATTTAAATGACTGATGTCTAACCCAAGTGCAATAGTTCTGTTTTTTACCTGCTGGCAATAAAAAAACCTTATGCATGAACCTGTGGGCATGTGCTAACATTCACATATAGTTTGAATATGTTTGCATGGAAAATAACCGCGGTGTGTCATGCTGATTCACAGCAACTGGAGGCCAGCACACCATGTTATCACCCAAGTTACACAGCTAAACCTCCAGCTGCCTTACACAGAGACACACAAAGTGAATGGTTTCTTATCTGTTTACACCTAACTCAATCTAATTTCCAGTTAATAGTGGGCTGATTGGATTCAATGTAGATTCACAGCCCTTAGACAAACCTAGTTTCTTCCTTGAAAGGAAGGCAAATAAAAAGGCGAATGCAGTCCAGACAAACGTGTTCAAAAAGACATGCAAAAGATTTCGTACAGGGACCACCTTGATCTTGACCAAGAGCAGTACAGTGTATTTGATACAAGGGCAGTATTTCTCCAGCTGTACTGTGTCAAACTCATAAGACAATACAAAATTTAAGCGGTTAGAAAATTCCCACAATGCAAAGAAAGTGCAGCACAGTGCAGCTCAGTAATTTCAAAGGAAGGACTTAGTAAACCTTCAATGATTCGAGGAAGGACACAACATTGTAAAAATTGTATGGCCTTTGGGTGACGAGATAAAAACATCCAGCCTTCTCCAAACTCGGTAGGTGACAAGAAAATACAAATACAATACAGATCCTGTCATGTATAGTTATCACATTTGTTTTAATGGTACAGACAGTGAGTGACACTGATCAGTAACGCCTAACCTCACTTTAACTATCTTAGGTGATATGTGTGTGGAAGTTGTTTCCATGGGGAGAGATCAGTCTGTCTCCATCTGCTGCTCTGACATGCCTACTTAACTGCCCTGTCTACTCTCGATGCTCAGGCATTGGATCTTTGGATACACAGACCCCTTCATTGTTGAACTAAACACTCTGTGATTTATGCCATCAAGGCTGATCTGACCCATGTCAATAAACTGGATTGAGTGGGAACCTGGACTGCCGATTGGATACAGATAAAGTCACTTTCCAGGTCATGACCTCTGCTGGTTATCATGGCGTCTGGGAAGAGGATCTTAAAGGGGAACTAATTGGTTAGAAATGACAGGAGAAGGGTGTGAATCTTTCTTGGTTTCTAATTAGTTCAGTTACTTACAATCAATCAAGTCAGTCAGCAAAAGCACAGTTTAGATTTTTAGTCTTGCAGGATACAGTAGGCTAGCTTCTCAATAGTTTTCCAAGGATATTTTTGAAACACTTAAAACGGAGCATTCAAAGAGCACCTGGTGCTATAAATGGCGCATTCGAAATTGTCTGGTCAGGGAGTCTGATTTCATTAGGATAGGTTTGCTCCTTGTAGCAGTGCAATAAAGATCATGGTGATGCACACAGCTGCCAACAGTGTATCTACTGTTGTTTAAAGCTGTGTCGCATGTGACTTCATACAACATAAAATCATCTGCAACTTAATCCCTGCAAGACATTATAGAACTCACTGAACTTAGGACTCCGGTTTCTTGCAACTATCCTACAGCTACAATTAAGATAAAAGAGGAAATGGAGTACTACTGTTATTATGTAATTATTTGGCAAAAGAGGAATTTGTGCATTTTCAGAGAAGCTTGCAAATTTACATTTGAATCAGACATTAGGCCTACATGCTATAATAACGTAATGACAGGACTTTGAATACTTTGGTATTAGTTTTAAAGGGCAGCGATGTCACATGGCCTATTTTTTTTCTGTGCCCTGTGTATGCACATTTACACATACTGGGATTACATAAATGTGCTTCAAACTCTGCAACTGCCTGATAAGAATGGAATGGAAGGCTGTAATATTGTCTGATAGAGCTTGTCAGAACTGTGGACTGTGTCAAAGTGTTGCCAACAGCAGTTTCACAGTTGTACAGCCTAAAGGACCAAACCTCAGTGAAGAAAACTATATAGTTTTAAAACAAAAATGTTCACTCTATGCAAATGACACATTGGAGGTTAATGTCCCATGAACATATAACTGTTGGTTTCAGTTGAAGCTTGTGTTGCAATGGAAACCCACAGCGACAAGAGTTCAATGTCAATTACAGCTTAACTGACACTATTACAACCATCATTTTGTCAGAACTGTGATCAAGCCAATTTTAACATCATCTTTAATCATCTCTCATTATACCTTTGTGGAAACAAAATGTATGTGTCGTGCTCTTATCATACAAGCTGGGTGACTGTTAAAGTTCTGTTAAAGCAATTCATTCAAATTCAGATCCCCCCATGCTGCCATTTATACTCAGATTTTATGCATAAATTTTTTTGATTTTAATCGTTTTTTAAATTTCTTACCTTGCTTACAGTATTTCAATATATTGGATCGTAACCCCTGTATCATGATACGTATCGTATCGCCAGATTACGATACGTGATACACAGCTCTAACTCTAAGAGCTGTTAATTCAAGTCATTACGAGTAGCCGAGTACTTCCAACTGCCCACTTGGCAAAATTAATTGCAGTAGTCAGACAAAAAAAATGGCCATCATACACTATTCAACATGTTTTCACAGTTCCAGCTCAAATGTGTTATATTCAATCTTGACTGAAATCTTTACTACTTAGCTGTGCACCTACACAAACAGCGAAATCAGAAAAGTTTCAAGAAGAAGCCAAGAAGAAATTGTCATAACAAAATTAACCAGGTTTAAACATTCCTGAGCTTAGGGTGAGCAGTGTTTCCTGTCATGACTAGGTTTACAATTTTTGAATTCCACACTCATTGTTTCATACTTTCATGTTTGTGAGGAAAGTTCAGGGACTCCAGCTGTCACATTCCCAGCATTCCAGAGGTTAAGTACTCTGCAATTTTCTAAAAACATGTAAGCAGGGTTCAATTTTTGTTTCCTCCCTCATCATTTCTGGCAAAATTTCTGCTGGGGTTGTGAAGATGCCTGCAGTGGGAGGGGTCATTCACTATGTTGAGTGCCTTGAGAGTGTACTGTACTTTGTTGTATAGAAGGGAGGTAACTGCTGATAAGCTTTACTTCTGTATGCACTGTTCACTGAGGACACAACCACAACAGTCAGGCCACCCTCTCTAACTGACAGTCTTCTTGCCAGATAGCAATCTTCCTCTGTCACCACCATGTGAGCTTATTTGTTCAATGGCCATGTCCCCTATGTAGCCATGTTTCAATAAAGAGAACAACACAAGGCAGTTCTTTGTTTTGCACTGTGTACTCAATCTAAGCTGTTTATTATAAAGTATACATCAGTCAACAGGACAGATGGTGAGTGCAGGTCTAGAGGGGTTAGTTATTAGTATTTCCAGGTCCTCTCAAATCACCTTTGGTCCTTACACTCAGTCAGCATGTATAAGTATGCACTCACATGATAAACAACTTTTGAATAAGTTGACCGTTTAAATTAACTCAACATTACTTCCTGTAAGCAAAATATTGACCAAAAAAAAAAATGGCATGAGCGAGCAGGCGACTAGCAAAATAAGTGAATGAATCTGTGATCACATGATTCAATCAAATGAGTAGGTGAGGGGTTAGGAAGTGTTTAAAAACAGTGTTGAATGCATGAATGAAAAAAGGAAACAAAACACGTGAGACAAATCAGTGATTCATAAAGTGAGTCAGCAGTTGAGTAGAATGGGTGATTTGTTACATACGGTTGAGTAAAACAGCACGAGTCAAACTAATAAAATAATTCAAGAATCAAACTGACTACAGTTCCTCCTCCTCTTATGTTGCTTGAGCAAACTAAATGACATTATACATTATATTTCACCATCACCTTGTGCAATACACAATCATCACAGTATAACACAAAGTCAGTTAAACTTCAGAGATACCAATCAGTCCATTTAGAAAGCACAAGTGATTGTAAATCAGCTTAACTTGTTTTGATGCAAATGAAAGTGACAACAGGTGCAACAGAGAGGCAAGACAATCCCCAAAAAAGGATACGGCTTTGTACGTTTGCATGACCACAGACAAATACTCTGTCCTCATCAGTTCTTCTCAAGTTCTGTTTTTGCTAGTGTCCCTGTCACTACTGGTAGCACAAGGCAGTGCCTGCATTCTAATCAGATCGCACAGGTACTCTAGGAAATCCAGTAAATTCAAGAAAGCAAATTAATCCAAGATACCAAATCAATAAGTGCAGTTGGAAGGTTTGTCCTGTCTCCCAGCAGAGTTTTGAGAGCATGAAGGAAATATCAGGACCAGCTGTTACACCAACAGTGCAATAGCCCTGCACCATGACTTCCAGAAGGCCATTGGCGTGCATCTTTCTAGAAATGGACTACATGAGGGTGGCATGAAGGCCTAATGTCCTCTGCTACAACCTGTGCTCACAGCCCTGACCTAGATCTAATAGAGCACCCATGTAAAATTATGTATCGGTGCAAACACCACCACCAAGTCCCACCACAGATTTCCCCGACCACTGAGGTCCTGATCCAGGTCTGGGAGGAGAACCTCCAGGGTGTCAGCTGCAGACTTATCAGGAGCATGTTCAGACATAGTTGGGAGTGCATACAGGCACGTGGGGCCCCACATACCTGACACACTTCTGAGTCACATTATGAGTTGCCATTATGAAATTCATGCAAAGTGGATGAGCCTGTGATTTCAGCTTTTCACTTGTGTGAACAAGCACACAAGGAGTGAGTGATAACAAGGGAAAACTGTTTTTGTCATCTCTTGCCCAGCTTTATTCTTCTAAAGCAACTGAGACGGCGAAGACAAATGTGTTGATATGAGAATTTGTGGTGGGCATTTTTTACTTAGTTTGGACATTTTATGGATGAACTACTAATGAATAATTCAATGAAGAAAATAATCAACTCAAACATCAACAAATATGTCTAAAATAGTCTGGCTTCAGGTCCAGCAGAAGGGTTATCTTAAAATACACCTTGTCTGCCAATAAGTAATGAAAAAATGAATATACGTTGACTTCGTTTGTTTCTCTTTGACAAACATCAGAATAAAGAAAAGTAATGGCTATATTCTTCTAAGCAGCAGAACAGCTCAAGAAAGTTTTTGTGGTTCCACACAAGGTTTCTGGGCCCATACCAAAGTTTCTCTTACACTATGGATCAAGGTCAGAAACAGGTCATAGCTGTTAACGATGTGTAGCCAGATACAAGAATAACAGCTGGAAACGCTTTGAAAGACTATATTTCTTTGCTCCCAGGATGAAAAAGCTGAAGAAAAGTTGTGTTGGAGCGTGTGTATCTTTGTATAACCTTCTATCATACATTGACAATTAGATGAACTATCAACATCAACAGTTTTTTAAACCAGCAATTACATGTTCCTTCATTTAAGAATATGTGTGTGCGTCCTTCTTTTCAATCTGCCAATTTTGACAAGTGTGACAAAGACCTGTATTTCCATTCTCCCTTGTGTCCTTGGGTCATGAAACTTTATGTACTCAAGAACGACAGATGGAGGGCGAAATCACGAGACCAAGCTGCCGCCGTAAATAAACTTTATTTTTATAATCACTACACTAGTAAGTAAGTTTCTTTCAGCTGCTCGCTTTTGGGGTCGCCAAAGCGGATCATCTGCCTCCACATTCTTAGACAGTTAGCAACTGCTGACTGTCCTACCTACCGCGCCACCATAACATACAGGCTACTGACAGCAAGCTGTGCTATGAGATCCGCTACAATGACATTTAAAATGTGTGATCAGAGACAAAGTTATCCCACCTCCTGTAGGCCATCAGAGGTGATCTCATCTGATTAGCCAAAAGCTGCGAAGCGGCTACTAATTAAGACAAAAAGAAAAATCTATAAAAAAAAGCCAAGTGAAAGAAGTCTCTGAGCACATAATGAAACCATTAAGGAGATTCTCTTTGGCACGAAAAGGTTAGCTGGTTCCTCTATTTTAATATTGTCTGGATAACAAATACAAAAGCTGGCTAGTCCCCTTCCCTTGGAGACAGTGTGACAAAATAAACCGACGAAGAGTCCCAGTAATCATTCACAGTGTTTTGATTGAAGCAGAACTAGACCAAACCACAAAACAGCTGCTTTGGAAGCCGTATCATTTAAATTGGTGGATGTGAATTAGCCGTGCCTCTAAATCAACGGCTTTACGTAACTTAACTCACAGAGCAGTCACACATACAGTGCTAATGTCACACCACAGTCACACAGGCAAATACACACAGAAGCAGTTTGAATCTTCAGTGTCTTCAAAGTCCTGACTCCTGTCCTGGAGGGAGTGTGCAGTAACCTTGGCCCCATTCTTGATATTTTTTCTCTTGGTGGGCAAAACAAAGCAGCAGCCACAAGTTTAAAATAAGAAAACAACAGCAGTTATTTTTCCAGGTGGCGTTCCCTCGAGTACCAACGCTGCTTGACTACCGTGAGGAATGCTGCTGCTGTTCACTACAGCTCAGTCTCGAAGGGATTTACAGAGCAGTATGTTTAAAACCTGTGCAGTACCTGTGCTCCTGCCCACATAGGGAACATCTATCTTTGCTGTGGCAATAAACAAAGGGACACAAAAACCATGCGGGTCAAAAACGCAAGAGCAAGAAGTCACATATTGTGCAACACAATGACACAACTATTGTAACATGGGGTGGTGGATTGTGTGTAATTGGGCCGTGAACAGGTTCATTTGTCTATATAGTGATCTCGATGCTGGTTTGCTGAAACAGACTACAAACGTTATCTAGAATAAGCTGCTAAATAATAATGCTAAATATTCCTAATAATCATCATTTTTTTCATTTATACACAAGAAATATATATTGCTAGAAATATTATACTTAGATTATTGTTTGCAAATTACTTGCAGTCATAAGTTTGTATAAACCTCAAGCACTTTGAGCACAATCGGTACAGTACACAAACACAAACACAGAAGAATTTGCTACTTTCCTTTTCTGACACACATTCCAGACCAGTTTTGCAAGGCCATAAAACTGCTTTAATAAGAGTACTGCGGCAACAGGTTCTTACACAGGCTGCTTCCTGGCCTGCTTCTGCTCAACGAGAAAGAAAATCAAATTAGTAGAGAAGCAAGGCGGAAGGGTTGACTGACGGCTGACAGACTGGAAATGAATCAGTCATTTTGGTAATTTAATATTGAGGTCATTTAGAAAGTAAAAGTGTCAAAACATTAGCTTCTTCCTGGTTCTCAGATGTCAGGAGCTGCAGTTTGTTGTTTAATATAATTAGTATAAAATCATAGGTATATATAAATATATACACTGTAAAGTACAGTATAAACAGAATGCCTCAAGCTTTTAAATACAGTTCAAACTAAATAAACAGTTTAAAATTGTCATGCTCGATGGAGAAGGAGTTTTTCTAGGCATCCCAGAAATGTCCCATTGATTTTTCCATTGGTAATTGTTGTCATAGTACTGCCGCAGCATCAAACCCTCCCTGTTGAATCATCAACCTTAATGATTTTTTTTTACTCTGCATCAGCTGCACTAGAAATACCTTGTTTCTTTGATCGAAACGTTGAACGTACAAGCTCGTGTAGTTCTGCAGCACCATAGTGTTTTGAATTCCTGCTCAAATCTTACTTTTCTTCTGCTCTGAGATAAAACTGTGGTTCTCATTTCAGCCTCAATTTAGTTTCACTGTCTCCTTAAATTTACTGGGATAATAAGAATTGTTTAGTGTACTGATAAAGTATAAAAACAAATGCAAAAAATCTAATGGTGGTGGTTCTATAATTTATTTTCCTCCAAAATAAAACATATATTACAATGAAGCATTCAACATTATAATCTTAATGAATGTAAGGACCTAATAAGGCTACAGGAAATTGGCAAGTGAGCAAATGATCTCCTGATGTTCTAAATGTGAAGGTCACCCTTTCATTGGCTGAGTAAGTACCCGCGGCTTCAGTCAACACTCCCTACAAATGAAACAGAGCGTCAGAGCTGACGGTATCTGCATGTTCACGCCTGCTGCCCTGTGTGGAATGTAGCTCCACTTCAATCCTCTCACACACACAGTAACAGTGACATGAACACAACACGCCCTGGGAACCCTGTGAGGCTGCCGGGCTCGAAGCTGGTGGTACCCACAGGAAAGGCTGACGTCTACATTCAAACAACGCCGAGCGGGACAAAGCCCAGCTGTTGCTGTGATCGGCTGTGTGAACGGCTGTGTGAACGGCTGTGTGAACGAAGGACTTCAAAACATGTCATAAGAAGCGTTGTTGCAAGTGACGGTGTTTCACTGACAAGCTCATAATTAAAAGGTTTAAGTAAACAGTGTGGATCAGAGCTTTACTAAAACAGCAAACACAAGCTTGAACTAGATTATCGTCCTACAAGCATTAACTGAAAAAACACAACAGACCCGTAAATTAGTGGAGCTACAACTAACAGCAGATTAATCGATGAGGACTGAACAATACGGGGCAAAGAAGACTATTTTTTAGAGAACAAATGCAGTTTAATACATTTTTTAAGTTCTTTTTATTCTGTATTACTATGATTAATGAAGATTAGGATACTATCAGTACCTGAGCTGCTCTATCATGCAGGTCATGCACACACAGCAGAAATATCACCAAGACTATTTGTTTCATTATCTTTCTTAATTTTTTTGTCTGTCAATGTTTTCAATTCCTCTCCCTCTCTCCCACTCCATCCGTTACTCTGTCTCTGTCCCAGTGTAGAAAAGACTGGAGAAAACACAGCAACGACTAAGTCCAACAGCTTCTCCTGATTAATCAGTCCAGCCCTAAAATGTTACATCATGTTAATAATCTACAAAGCAAGAGAGCCGACAACATTTGGCAAATAAAGAATCTCACACCAGAGACTGATGTACGATTTAAACACTGGAACAAGTTAAACACAAAAAGTTAAAGTCAAACAGAATGAAATCCTGTTGCTCCTCACGTGCATTAATGTCCTGTAGCATTACACTGCAGAAACTTGTTTCCTTCCTGTACATTAGCTAAAGAGGTATCAATTTAATGATAATAAATAATAAATAAATTATTGCTGAACCGCTAATGTATCACTGAACATGGGAGGTGGGCTCCCCTTTGCCCTCTGTGTGCCAGACACAGAAACCATCCTGTATTTTGTACTGCACCATGTGATTCGTTGCCATTTTAATAAGTTCCAGTGCTTTTTTAAAGAGCGTCATGTTGTTTCTCAGGCTTCCCCGCGCAGCTGAAACACACAGTGGAGAATTGGTGTCGCTGATCTCTGAAACCGTTGACCACAAACCACAGAGCAGAGACGACTAAGAACTTTCTCACTAAAACGTTTTTAGCGTCTGTCTGCCTCCCAGTCCACAGGCCCTTTAGTTCAGTTAGGAGGGGCCTTTATTGGCTCCACAAGGAGAGCTTTCAGTGGCCTGGGTCAGGGGAAGGCTGTGTTTATTCACCCATTTAAACACAAACACAATTTCTTCCACGGCGTTTCCCTCTCTGTCTGTTTTACACTGACTCCTCTGTTTCCTTTTAATTTCAGGTTCTCTCTCTCAAACCCTGCCGCACATTCACATTTGTTGATGTTGTCAATGGGATGTGTTGGGAGTGTGAGAGCCTGGTGTAGGTGTAAGTGTAGGTGTAGGTGTGTGTGAGGCTGTGCTGCGTTTACGTCATGCTGGATTTACTGGGGAAAATAAGTTTGTAGAACCTCCAAATGACTAGACACACTGCAAAGACTGGACAGAGCAGAAGAACTGTGTTCAGTTATACTATGCTATATACTGTAAAGTATTTTTAATACTTTGTGCTAGAAATATGCTCCAAAATGTGTCCTGTGGTCGTGTCCATGTGGGGAGGTGCCTCCTGTGATATTCGCTTCTAAAATGTGTTGAGCGAGACTCGTCCTTCTAACCGCTTCGTTAGCTCCGAGTGTGTCTGAGTATAGCAGACAGCAGCAGAGCAGAGTGGACTGATTTCGAAATGTTATGCTAGTGCTAGCTAGCTGTTGCATATTGTGGCTTTAAAATCAACTTCCTGGGTCATATTAAACTTAGTCACAATGAAACAACCACACCATTGTAGTGTTTGCGTTTCTTTTTAGTGCTGTGTTTACTTTAAATGCTCAATCTATATCAGTCACACTTTCCAACCATGACACTCTGACATAGCGTTTGAACAACCCACAAATAAACACACTCCATCCTGTAAGGTGCCACACTGTGATGCTGACTCGTCTCGGTGAGCGCCTACAGCTCTGACCTTCGTGGTAGAAATTACTTTTTGGCAAATGAAACATCACAGCATATTGTTTTCCCTGTTCTTCTCATGAACGGGGCACTAGTATGTTCATGAGTGTTTTTAATTATCTCCCAAACCCTATGTATTATTGTCAGAAAGGCACCATATAAAGCATAACGTGTCTCAGCCTCTCAAATTTACTCTTTCACCTCATAAAGCATCTACAGCCTCCCACTTTCTCTTGCTTCTGCTCTAGTCCAAGTCTCTCAAGTTTCATTTGAAGTTAACTAACCACCTCTGGCCTGCTCTCATCTCATTCTCCAAGCCCAGCTATCTCCTTCTCTCTGCTGACTCTTCAACTTTCTCAATTTAAACTTCCATATCTCCCCAATCTCACCTCAATTTTTGGCCATCTTTCTTTACTAGCATCTTGATCACTGCCATTTCTTCGATTAGGCAGCAGCCTCTTATATTCTACCTTAAAGCGGCGGGGGGGGGGGGGGGGGGGGGGGGGGG
>JAUYWH010000006.1:17753015-17832427 GCA_034779795.1 Ctenopoma multispine | reverse complement strand
CCTGAACGCGTCCCCCACCCCCCCCCCCCCCCCCTCAACTTCTTCATTCTCCCACTACCGTAACAACATGTTTGTCTAGCAAGTCAGTTATCAGTTATGTAATGTGGTTAGAAACGTACCACTTTGACAGGAAGAGCCACCACATTAGTTTCAAACTACTCCAGCACAACACAGAAGACCAAACCTCGTACCCCAAAATTAGAAATGGTCCATCCTTTGACGAGTATGGATGTTTTAGACTCACTACATTTAAAAACGAAGAATATAGCCAAGACTCACAATCTGCTGAGCTGATATTTTATCATCTTCACTGGATGAACAACACTGCTCATAAAAAACAGTACTGACTGTCCCAGATGCAAAGGTTATACAGTACAGTACTACAGTATGTTCTCTCAAATGCACTTTCACTCACTTCATACCAAACAACGCTAAGAAGCCACAGACAGAGAGACACAAATGACCAAAGGACATGTTTTTGGAGCTAGGTGCAGTAGACAAGCTTTTGAGTGAGGCTCACTCTTCTAACCAATCAGAGAATTTCAAAGATTTCTGCTCAATTGCAAAACATTTTATTTAAACTTACTGTCTTATTTATTTATAGCTACAATATATTAGCATGAGACCCCCCCTCCCCCAACTCTTCTTTTTACCACTGCTCTGTGCACTTCTACAGTCTACTACCCTTCATCATTAATCATTATGACATTAAAATAAAGGGCCACCAAACTTTGACAAGACCTCTGATACTGGTGACTAACAGATTTTTACCTTGGCTGTGTATGAACAGATTTGTTCATATTTTTTAACACATTTGTCAGAATGCAAAGTATTAACACATGGTACAAACTATAAAAGGGAGTGAACTTTAACCATGATTATGGCTGAGCACACACTTCTTTATATTTACACTATTTTACAACAGCTAAACAGGACGCACACTGCATGAAAGTCTCTGTATGAGGTCATGAACACAAATACTGTAAATAAGACATGATTAGAAGAGTGAAACACTTTCTGCAATCAATGATGTTTATGATAGTCCTGAAAGAAATGTGGGACAATATGGAAAAATGTGCATGAAGACAAACTTGCTCTGTACTTTAATACAATGTCTGTTGAAGTCACTGAGACGTTTACAGTTGTGTTTATATTTCTCTTAATCAGGGAACTCCTGGTTTAAGTATTAAACTTGGCAAATTTTCTCGCTGATATTACATTAGACGGTGTGATGATAGAAAGTCGACTCCTTAACTTAAAATTAGCTTTTTCAAGAACGCGCTGTTGTGAAGTGTTAATTAAGATTAATTAACGCTTAACGAGCAGCGTTGTGCCATGTCCTATAGAAAATCATTACTTTGTTAGAAGTGTAGTCGTTTTGGGACAGTAAATTTTGAACACTCATTAATCTGCAAATTAATCCATAATAAAAAAAATCCTGCAGTAGTTTGAAATAAATGAGTACTGTGCAGAGAAAACCCTTGTTTATCACAGATTTCGCACAGCCAGCAGCTACAGTACAGCAAACCATGTTTTATGTAAATTAGCTGGGACGTATCAGTGCCACAGGTGAAAATATTCATTTTATCCTCCAGCTTTTTCTGAAGTAGACACATCCTACGGTTGTGTGTGTCACTGAAATAAATTCCAAAGGGACTGTGAGGAATCCAGCAACACAGTGATGCCCTGAGCAGCATCGGAGACAGGTGAAGTAATGTGGAAACGAGAACAAGAGAAAGCAGGAGACAACACACTTCCAGTTACACACACACACACACACACACACACACACACATTAAACTCATTGTGCACACTTCTGACATAAACATACACCAGCTCTACACGAGTAGACTGACGATAATCATGTTACTTAAGTGCACATTAACGCACTGAATGTCAACGGGGAGTTAGCTTTGAAGCCCTGTACAGATTCCAAGGATGCTACAACTACACTGCATGTGGAAACTACAGTCACCGTAATCAACCACAGCTTTAATGACAATTAAAATGTGGAATGGTAACACTAACCCTAGAAATGTTAACATGGTTTATCATGAACCGGTTATTGTTACATCCCTAACTGTCTGACAGCTTTTATTTTGCCATGTAAAGTTTAGTGTATTGTATAAAACAGCGATCTGCAAATCATGCTCAGACAACTGCCTTAAAAAAAAGTAAAGTTAATGTGTGACATAGTTAAGTTTATACAGGTGTGGATGACTCTGTGTACGTGTTATGTGAATGTACAACTCTGTGAACGACTCGGGTGAAAAAAAAGGAAGTTCAATAAAAGCTAATCCACATGTCACATAAACAATAATGAAACATCTAGGTCAGGCAATTTTAAAGTGTGTGGCAGCTGTTACTCATACTCAAAGCCAAATGCCTTAAAAGAAAGTAAAAGCAGATCAGCCTCTGTGCGGACTGTGTGCAGATCAGTGCACCAAGAAAACCAGCAACTGGAACAGATTTTTAAAAAACTAAAAACAAATACACAGACAGCGTTAGGCTAGAACCTGAATCTGCCGGGCTGCATCAGCGCTGGGAAAGCCGCCCTATTTGCACGCGGCTGCTTTTGAGACGTGTTCCTTTGCACACACGCCAACAGTACAGCATGGACCACACACTGGTCTGCATGTCCTTTACTTTTCACAGCAGCTCAGCTGCTTGTTTACAGAGCAAGAAGTCACCACTTTAGTTTTTCTCTCCTTCACTGGCACCTTCCCCAGAGGACCTGAGGCTTTGTTATGGCTGGAATCCTCATAAATGTCCAACCTGTACTGGGTGCCATCAAAAGCCACCATAAATCAACAACATGATTTGTTGTCCGTTATCACCAGGGTGCCTGGACGGCACTGAGGCAGCAGGAGAAGAGCTGGATGGAAAAAGGTTGACGGGGCATAAAACCTGTGGTGGGGGAGATTACCCACTGAGCCAAACATCTGCACAGGAGACAGGCGTTACCTACAGCACGCCTAAAACTTTAATGCACAGGAGATTTAGCTGATCAACCCAAAACTTTTGCTGGAGGACAAAAATCCTTGTGTCCGATCCTGTTGTTCTAACCCTGAGATTTACACTTTCCTGAAGCAGAATCTCATTTAGTTTGCACAGGACAAAATGAGCAGAGCTGGACAAACATTAAATCACTCGTCAGATCCATCAGAAGCACTTCCTCATCGTCTTTCATCTCAGCAAATAAAAGACGGTTTTAATGGAGGTAAAGTGTGCAGGTTTCTGAATCATCCGTCAGTGTCTAGATAACAGAAACAGTCTGTTCACTAAACAGTGATCGACAGGCTGACTGTAGCTGAACACTACAACATTGCGTTACTGTGTAGATTTAAATGGTTTTAAGCTTCAGGTGTGTGTGTTCTACTGATCCCCAATACTCACAGTTCACAAAAAGAAGCTTTTTTTATCGTGAGACAAACTTTCACACGACTCGAGTACCCAACCCTGCCTTAAATGTTACGAATAACTAACATGGTAACACCTTGTTTGTCTACACCACTGCTATATTAACACGTATTTCAATTCTGAAGAAAAACAGGGAGTGTTCAGCCTGTGGCTGCAGACTGAGTTCTACCCTCAATTCAGGAGGATGAAGATGAATTTAGTTACTTCATCAAAGTGCTTGTGATGATGGCAGATTACCAAATCACAGATACACTTCACTGCGATGCGGTGTCGTTTATTCGTGCAGTGCAATTGTGCACAAAAGCCCTTTATGAAGGTGTGAAAGAGGCTTTCTACCTGCCAGGCACTCACAAACAAACAGCGGATTAAAGCCATAACAAGAGACCTTTTTCGAACGCGTCATGCAATGCTGAAAGCTACCTTTCCCTTTTTCTTTTTTTTGTACTATTGAAAAAACGCTTGCACTTCAAAAACTGTTACCAGCAGCAGAACATGGAAGGGAGTATGGTGTGAGTTATTTTTGGGCAAAGAAAGCAATGACAAGCCAGCTGTGTTTCCACAGCTTCATACGAGGGAGGAGGAGGAGGAGGAGGAGCAAGAATGAGAAATTTAACTGGCCTCCTTCAAGCTTAAGTTTACACAAACTATCTCCTGGGCTTAGCTGTAAGCCTCTGATGGGGAGTCGTGACGTGATGTTTTGTTTAGTAAGTCTGTATTTACAGGCCCAGAATGCAGTGCAGCGAAAAGGAGGGTTTGGTTGTTTCAAACTTAACCATGTCAAGCACCAAAACCTGGAGCAGGTCCTGGAGCTTTCTCACCAACCAAAGCAGTGTTTCTTAGCTAAACGTGATCACAGCTCTCAGCTCTCCCACCCTCTCACCCAGTACAGTCTCTGCACCCACGTTTGGGCATCTGACACAGTTTGTCCTGCGTTTCTGCTCTGCACAGTCACACAGCTGCTCTAGAAAAGGGATAAAGTTTGAGTAAAGAACAGACTTTACCCATTAAATGTAATGTAATTTTAAATGTTACACACTGTCAGTCAGGTCGGTGTGCACTAATTAGCCTGTGACTTGAGTGAAACACTGTGTGTAAAAGCGGCTCACTTCATCACTTATCACACACAGCTGTTTGATTTTTGGCTAACGTTAGCAAACCGATGCTAATTAAGGCAGCGTTCGTTTTGTTTACCTCCGCGGTCCGCAGCGAAGGCGGTTTCTTCAAAGCCAGTTTGAAAGAAGTTTCCATTGCTCCGGTCATTTTCATACCCACACCTCGGGTTTTGTTTTTCACTTTTCCCTCTTCAGGTAGTCTCACTTCTCTCTCCTAGCTGCTCTTTAGCCGGCTGAACAAACTCACATCCCCGCCGATTTTGTCCCTCGTCGAGCCGAGCATGGATGGAGTTTACTTCCAAAAAAAAAAAACTAACCGACAATTAGCTCCTTCTTCTCCCGGAGACACAAAAAAATAAACTTCTCAACTACTGCGCGTCCGAGAAAGAGAAGACGCCGCTAAAGTGGGGAGACGAGCCGAATTGACGGGACCTGTTCTGTTGAATTATGTACATCTTTGGTTAGAGGAAACATCCAGCTCGGTAGCGAGCGTCAGTCAGATCCAGGAGTTCAGATTTTTTTGATCCCACCTCCTGCAGAAGAACCGAGTGTGGAGAGTTGACGACATCTGTGTGCACGACGCTGCGTTCACACCCTGTCGGAAATGTGACAGCTTCCACTCACACACACACACACACATACAAAACACCAGGCTGTTCGGATAAATTCACTTACCTGACGTAATAAGACGTCACACTTACCTTGTGCTGAACATTCAACTCATTTCAAGTTGAAATAAATGTGTTTAGAACAACTTCTTAATAAGTTGTAAAGTGGTCTATGAAGTGGGCATTTTAGGTTGAATGAACATGAAACATGTCTATGTTTACCTTAAATAAATGAGAAAGGTTTAGCTGGTTCCATTAAGCTCCTGTGTAATATTTAATTTGCATTTAAGAGACAAAAACCAGCAACTGACTAAAACCTCCGCTCTGTGCGCATCAAATCAATACACCAAACATTATTCATACTGTATTTAGTGTTTATCAGTAAGAACGTGTTGTATCATATAATTAAATTTGCTTTGATGGGATTGCAAAAGGCGTCCATTGGTTTTGAAGGTCAGGTAAACGAGCTTTCAAGCGAGCACTTAAAGGCAGCGCAGATCCTCCCTCTGACTTGTGACACTTGTGAAGTCAGATTGTTATCACAGGCTGTTCAAAAGGTGGAATAATCCGATTAGTAGAAGAAGAAGTGAAAGTTCACTTCAACGACACTGACGTCCCACGTCTTATTTTTGTAAGTTTGTTTTTTTTACTTTACAGCTAAACATGTGATGTTGGAAAAGTTTAACATAACATACAAATTCAACGCCCCTCCAGTGGTTCAGGTGCCATAGGTTTATATATGTATATATATATATATGAAAGTTGGATTACAGTCATGTTCTCACTGTCAGGAGACACGTTCACGTTTGTTACCAGTGTATTTGATATCAGTCAGGACCCGCCTTTCATTATTGCGTAACTGGGGTGCGTGTGCTTGTTTTCCTTCGTCTCCAATGCCGCCAGGATATTAAGTGGGGTGGAGTCTGGTAAACCTCAAAAGGTGAGTAAAATATGCAAACCACCAGTGTCCTGAACCACAGTGCTCTTCTCATATAAAGTTTGCACTGATTTATAGTTTGTTTTAAAATAGTTTGGTTTTTATTTCCACACAAAACCGGTTCAGTTCGATTCATTTATAAAGCGCCAGATCACAAGAAAAGTCATCTCAAGAAACTTCACAGTGTGAGGTTTAAGAGTTTACAGAATATAACTGAATTATGTAAAAAAAAAAAAAACAGTGGAGAGGAAAAACTCTCACTCCAGCAGAACCGGGCTCAGGGTGGGCGGCCATCTGCCTCGACCGGTTGGGTACAGTGGAAAGAGGAGAGAGAAAACAGCAGCAGACAACACAGGTAATGCAACAATACCAATTCTAAAATCCAAAAGTAGAGTTTATATGCGTTAATGTTTTAGATTAGAAGAAGATTTTTCTAACCAACAACACAAACACCAGTTCACATGTGACAGCTACACGATCCTGCCAGAGTTTGTTCAGTGCTTGTGAATCAGAGCCAGGCCTGTGGTTTCACATAGAGCGTTTGTATCAATGCAGTGTCTTTCTAAACAGGAATCACAGAATAAATACACACCTTTAGTACTGTACTACCCAGCTTTTTCCCGCTCTGCTCATGAACTCTTGGTTCTGAATTATAGTTCTTGGATCTCTACTGTTCAGTTTTGGGAAAACCATTTTATACTCTCACATTCAACATTTAACTTTTCTAGGACATCCCTCCCCCCTCTCTTTCCTTTTGATTCAGTCACATAAAACATTCCCAGAGGCACATAAATTCTCAACATCAGCATCTTTATTGCACAACATTCCCATAAAATTGGGAAAAAAATAATTTGAGGAGACCGTTTTTTGAAAGACATTCTGTACAAACACATGGAAATAAACTGAGTGTGTACAGTTTACATGAACCAATACATACATACATACCACGGGCAACTAAATAATTTATTCATATACAAAGAGAAAAAAAGATGATATAAACTCAGACCTTTTAAACATAATAGCAGGGTTGTACAAAATGTAGGCCGATATAGCGAAGCAACTTCTATACAGTATCAAGCATGTATATATCAATCTTACCAGCAGCAGGAGCTCTCCAGTAGCATATCGTGGGCTTGTGTCACTAAGACTTGGGTTAAACAATTTGATTTTACAGACTGTCACGTTCAGGTGAACAAGCTGGGTCACAGGACAGACAAACCTGGGCCACACTGTGAAGAGATTCAGACAGCGTTACTCATCAGACGCGACTCAGAAATGTTGTTTGAGTTGGTGGCAAAATTCAACTTTATCCCCGTTCCCTGATCCGTCATGGAAAATGTCAACACATATTTCAGGTGGTTGTTTTAACTGTCTGAGAAACATGTTTGAAAATAGTGTTAACCGATACATATCCACTATAAGGCCCTGCCGTGGTGCTCTACTCCTCTTTCTGCAGCAAACATCGAAGCCGTAAACATTGTATAAAGGTGGCGAAGCTATAAAAAGTGTGAAAATATTTCAGCATTTTGGTTTTAAAATATACGTAGGTGGTGCACGTTTTCGTTTTTTCCACAGTAGAAAGGGACATTTCGCAATCACACCGAGTTTCCCTTTGTCAAAGAACACAGCATTGAGTCTGCACACAGTTGACACCAACATTCTGATTAAAACCGGTTAAAAATGTACCTCAGGTGGGGCAGCGGTAAATGTGTGTCATCTACTGCCCTTAAGAAGATCTGAGGTAGTGCTGTACCTTTGCAAAGAACCTCAAAGTCACTTTTAGCCATTTCAAAACCAGTTTGTAGAACTAAAAATCACGGTGTGCATCGATCACGGGCAAACAATAACCTTTGAAGTCCAATGTGCAATGCAATTTGACGATAATAATAATTTGTCAGAGAGTATCTGAGGGACATTTGGCTTGTAAACAAATACATGGAGACAAAATAATGTAATTGGCATGAGACCAATATTGTTCTCAATTATACTTAACTCAAAGTGAACTGTTTCCTATCAACTTGTAGTCTGTCACCTCGTACGACGGGCTTAAGATTGTACAGGAAAAATAAAAAAAGCAGTTAAACACACAAATATCACTATTCATTTACTGTAGCGAAGTTTCATTCTCAGCTTGAAGTCTTTGGCTTTTGTGTCCAAAAATAAAAGAGTCTTGTTTTAAGAGAAACATTCAAACAACAGGAGAAGGTCATTTGAGGGACGCTTCAATCACCCGCAGAGCCTCACTCCATCTGTAGGGCTGTGGTCTCTAGTTCCCCCGTGTGGTGCAACATCAGCATTGCACCAGATTCAGCAGCAGCAGCAGCAGCGAGGCGCGGGCTTAGGGCCGTGGTCCATGGTCCGTAAAGACGTGCGCTCCTCAGGCTTAAGCCCAGGCACACAGGTCAGGAAACCACGTCAGGGGGCCAGCTGCAGAGCATGGACGGCCGTTTTTGGGGCCCAAAGTGGCACCACTCTGGTCTGACTGGTTTCTTCAGGCAGTTCGGGATGTCAGTGTCATTAAAGTCTCATAGTAGGATCTGAGCCACATATGGGGAGTGAGTGCTGGCCACTGCAGCTAACAGGGGAAGATCACTGGACTCAATTCTGCAAAGATGAAAAAAAAAAAAACATGTAAGAGAAAGTAAAATGAAAGAAATTCTGCATATTTCAACACACTCCTCTGGTGATAAATCATTATACACTGTCCACTGTGACGTTTCTTGTGGATGGGTTCAGGTAGCATTTCTCTCCACACATTACTATAGATATGCTTTTCATCAAATAATGAATTCATCACTTTGAAGTACAGCTATTCAGCACCTGTGAAGTAAGAATAAAAGCTGGCTGCTTACCCTAAGACCATGCCCAGTTCTTTCACATGGACTCTAGTCTGGCCCTTCAAATACTCAGCAAGCATCTTACTCTTGAAGTAGATTTCCTGCAGGCGATCCTCAAGGTGCATTATACACTAAGCAGGAGAGAGACAGACGAGAACACGGTTAGAAAAGCACTCGTGTACACACAAATAACCAAACTTTTTCCTTATCACGTACAAAGTTGGGGGAGAGGTTGAGTTTGTAGAGCTGGTAGGTGGACTGCAGTAAGCTGGACACCAGGCTGGACACCAGGACCTCTTTCCCCAGCTTGTTGACGTCCGTGGCTCGTCTCTGACTGCTGGCCACCTGAACTGTCCACTTGTCTGTGTCTGCTATAATGCAGACGGCCTCCGCTATAGGCTCGTCCAATACTGGATGCTACACAAGACAAGAACACACAAGGGTGAATTCACACTAAACATGTTATATCAGAACTAAATACTGACTTACATATGTGATGACATTTGTTTTTGTAACAACTGTTCACCAAATGTCAATTTGATTATTTTATAAATAGTTTTGCTTATGTTCTACTTATCATGAAACATATATTAACGAGTACACGCAGAAATGCTGCAAAGGTGCAGATGAAGCAAAACTTTAATCCACTATTCAGCATAATAAAAAGGTACCTGAACTGCATGGGTTAATTCTCCCATAAGGCTCTGCCGTAGCTTCTCGTCGCTGGGCATCCCTTGCAGTACAAAGTCTGGCACGTAGGTGGGGCAGTAACCTCCAAACAGAGACCGGCCAAAATTGGCAATGATTGGTTTTGAGTAGTTCTCCACTAACGTTGATCTGAAAATTAAACATATGAATTTAATATTTGATTTCTGTTTTCAAAAACATGAGGATTAAGTATTATTCTCACTTATTTCATGCAATTATTATTACTATAATAATTATATAACAACCAAAGCTGTGGCTCTGTGCACAGAATAAAAACGTGTGTGTGTGTGTGTGTGTGTGTGTGTGTGTGTGTGTGTGTGTGTGTGTGTGTGTGTGTGTGTGTCTTTACTCACCCAGGAAAGGGCACCAGCACCTCCTCCTGCCAGTCCTCCGTCTCCTCACTCTCACTATCTCCCAGAGCGCTGTCTGAGCTCTCGTTGCGCGGTATCTCCCAGTCATTCACAAGAGCCGCCTTGCACTTTTGGTCCTCTTTGCTGTTGCTGCTTCCATCCTGCGGTACGGGCACGGACAGCACCAGACTATCCTGCTCAGCAGAACAGCCTCTGCAGGAGCAGGTGTCAGATGAGTCTGTAGACCCACATCTGCATCTCCTTTGGCTATCCAAAAATGTGTCTTCCTTCCTACTGGAACCCACCTCTCCCCTACCTGAACCTAAACAATAAGCCAAACCCTGACCCCTGACTGTACCCTGTAAGCTACGACCTCCCAAGTGACCAGGCCGGGTGACCCCCGAGGGATCCAGCAAGTCTTTGTGCATACTGTCTATCGTACTGGCCTCCTGTTGTTTGGCCACATCGTCTATAGTCCGAGTCTCCACAGGATTCTCTAGGCTGAAATACTCATCAAAATCGTCTATACATTTTGAGCTCCAGTGGGGTATCTGACTGAACACCCGCTGCAGGTTAGGAGCTGCCTTGGTCTGTTTGGTTTGGTCCTCTGATGCGCTGGTGTTGCTGGTTTTTGAATCTGCTCCGCTCTGCAGCTGCTGTTGATAATGTTGCCCTTGTGGCTGCTGCTGTTGTTGCTGATGTAGCAGCAGCTGCTGGTGAAGCGGATGTTTGTCCTTGAGGTGTTTCTTGTGCTTTCTGATCTCCTCCTCCATCCTACTTCTGCGGCTCTCTGTGTCCGACTCAGGGGACATGGAGTCTCCAATGAGAAAAGTGACTTTTGTTGCTGGCTCACCCTCCTCTGTTAGAGTCAAAGCCATAGGCCCTGACAGTGTATTTCCCGGTGTCACTGGTACTGGCATTGTGGCAGCAATGTTCTTATCTGGGGGTTTCTTCTCTAACTGGTTCCCCAGCGGCCGTGGAGCCAGCACCTTGGTGGACTGGTTCCCCATCCCTGCATCCATCCCGAACTCTGAGTTTCTGCCCTCTTTGGGGACGGAAACTGGGAAAAGACTTGATGCAAGTGCCGTGGGTGTGGAGGGTACACTAACTTTCAGGTCGCACTTGGTCTCTGTATCCAGCACACAGACCTGCTCCCTTGGGGAAGCTGAGCCAACACGCAGCACCGTCTCCAGTCGGGTCTCTGTGCCCGCCGGGCTGCTGGCCTCCCTCCGCAGCTCCCCGGGTTCTGCTGCTTCTACAGTCCTGATAACAGGAATTGTGCCCTGATTGTGTCCCGTCTGAAGCACACTGCTCCTGGACCCTTGACTCTCACTGCTGTGCTCATCCTCATCTTCCTCATCTTCCTCTTTGGGTGTATCCCTGGTGCCATGCTCCATCTCAGCATCTGTGTACGTGCTGCTCTGGAGGCTGTTGTCTGAAGGGCAGCTACTGTCCTCTGCCTCTGTCTGACGGTCATGGGCCCCCTGAGACAAGTAGTCTCCGCTGGGTTTGTGAACAGTAACCAGAACATATTCCGACTCCTCCACCTCCCCTTTCCTCAGGGAGGTGGTGATGAGGGAACCAGGCATGACGATTGCCTCGTCTTCAGCACTGTCCAACATGTGGGTCTCCAGCAGTTCAGAACAGCGGATAAAGTAGGTGAGGACGTAGAGGAGTCTCTGGACCAGCTCCTGTCTGCGGCCAACCACCACGGTCCTAGACAGCCGCACTGGTGACCCAATGGCCCCGTACAGGTCCCCTACACACACAGAGGGGAAAAAAGTAACAGCAAAGTTAGCAGAGTTAGAGTTACTGGATGGTCTTGACTTGAAAGTTTTTTTTAAGTTAAATATGCTCAGTTATTCTTTAAGATATCGACGTCCACAGATTTTGTTTTTAACCTTTCAGATTTAATTTTACTTGATAAAATCAATGTTCTGATTTGTAGTTCCCATGTGTGAACACTAGAGGTCACCAGTTACTCACTTTCCCATGTAATTTGAGCTCAAAGTATTTGAACAACTCAACATACTCTTTTAACATGTCTGTGCATTTAAAGAACATCATTCCCTGCTACATGGGCCAATAAATCATCTACAGTTATTCAATGTGTTTCTGTTTCACCGTCTCACCGAGCTGTGCCCAGAGCGGGTTGTAGGGGTGCGTCTTTGCCAGCATGTCGACGCTCTGTGAGGAGTGTTTCTCAAGGAAGATCTTGATTGGAGGTTGCCCATTTGGCATGACGGTGGGCACCCAGGCCAGATGATTGGTCAGGATGGCAGTCAATAACGCAGGGAGGAACCTGCAACATCAGACACGTGTTGGTCACAAGTCCAAAAATGAATTTCTTGCTCCGCTCGGAGAAAATACCATAAGTCTCCCCCGACCTCGTTTGGTTAGGTCAGATGTTCTCTCACTACGTGGAAAACATTGGTCAGACTTTTTCTTGCTGCACTGAACACCACATACATACACTCATTGTTTGCATCACACATACATTTAGAAATACACACATTCACACACTGTATTAGTATGACTCACTTCTCTTTTCTAACCACAAGTGTCTACTTCCCTTCCTGTCTCATGGTTTAGTCAAGTTCAATCACGTGCTCGCACAAAGCGGCTGCAGGAGTCATCCAAGCCCATCAGTCATGGGCAAACAGTCACAGTGTGATACTGTAACACCAGAGGTTCTCAATGCCTCGTCTGAGAGACACGGGCACATAGAAGAAGTAGCTGTGTGCTAGTTATTCTAACCAGTGGTGGTGGAAATGGTGACTTTAACCACAAATTATGTTAAAAAAAACAAAAAAAAACAAAAACGGCCATTGTCGTCTAGACAACGAGACTCAGTTTCTATTCATAGTGAACAGGGATTTACAGTAAAAAGGGGAAAGCTTCTGAAAAACATGTCTTCATATACATGTGTTTAAAACAAATACTAATCCTCAACCCTTCTACTTGTTCCACATTTTCTCATGCTTGACTTTCCTCTTAACTTTCAATCCTTCATGGCTTTGTTTGCCTCTTTTCTTTCTTTCCCATGCAGAGAAAAAGTGAACGGAGGCATAATTTATTGTTGAGCGTGCACAGACAGACTAATGTGTCAGTCAAGATTAAGAAACACATCTTGGCAATTACTGCAGACTTTTCAGATTAACTTCATGTAATAATTCAGCTCAGTGCACTGTAGCTACTTAAATCTGTACTGAATACAGTTGCTATGTTCAATAAAGGCCATGATACCAATTCATATATGCACAATTAGCAGTGTTTTGACATGGCTTTGTAACAGCAACAATAAGCCATTAGAGACTGGCAGGGATCTTCTCATTCACAGCTCTCACTGAAGGCAGACAAATAAATGCAAAGAGGGCGAAACATTCACTGTGTGTGAGTGTGTTTATTAGTGGGGAAGAAAATGAATTGTGTGTTTCCCTGCCGATAAGCCTGTGTAGGAAATATGAACCAACAAAAGGGATGTTGAAAGATTACGCAAATTAAACACTGAGCGCTAATGTTCCTGTCTTTCCCTCTTTGTATCTGTGAGTTTGGTTGATATGGGAGATTTCCACCATTAGTGGGTCTGCAGTGGCCAAACAACCGCTAAATACAAGAATGTTGATTTAGTTGATATAGTCCCCATTATCCCAGTGTATAATCTAAAAGGTTTTAGAGAATGAGGTGCGAGTACACTCACTGGTTCTTGGAGGCCTGCTCCATCAGCAATGACAGCTCCCTCATGAATTGACCGCAGAGCTGGTTCTTCTCTGATGCTCCTGACATCATAGTCAACCAGACGGGCTCAGCCACCCGGGGCATGGTGTACAGGTTGCAGATGGTCATCCTGAAGATGGGGTACGGTGAGGGGGATGGGTGGGATGAAAGGTGCAGAGGGCATGTAGAGAGTGAACGAAAGGGAAGAAGGAGAGAAGGAGAAAAAAACAGACAGCAAGAACAGACGTGTTATTGTCTCTCGGGGTAAACAAAAGATATCTCAGTTCACAGAGCTTCACTGTCTGCACTGAGGCCACGGGAGACCCTGTGTGTCTGTGTGTGTTGTAAAATTCTGATGAACTTGCACACGCACACACACACACCCTTGTCTCTTGCTCTTTACAGTGTGTGTATAACTATCTGTGTGTGGCTGAGTTGGGGCATTTGTCCATTGAGGAGGACTGGAGTTTCCATGGAATGTGGGAGTGTTAGTGAGCATGTCTCATCCAGACTCCAAGCTTTGACACAGGGGCAGAGGGGAATCTCTCCAGCTTGAGGAATGTACAGAATCAGGCTTTTTTCAGTTGGAGCTGAACTACTGACTACAGCTGCTAAATTCTGGGTTTGAATCTAAATGCAGAGGATGTACAGGAAAAAAACAACGTGCATGTTGATTGGAGTATGAGGCATTTTATTTGCTTACTCGTATTCCTAGCAGTCCTTATTACAATGCCAATCTTCAGCAAACACAGCTAATACAACAGTGGTGCCAGGCCAACTTGTAAGTATAATAAACCTAACCAGCTGCTGTCACCTCAGTCTGTCACAAGACTTTACAGATCCGACTCATACAGAATAAAAGGAATAATTTAGTCTGATTTAAGAAATCTAGAGATATCCGTCTGTACATTCTGCAGTACACTCGTGACCTTTTCTGACCTGTAGTGAACCCAGTGACGGGAGATGACGACAGGCTGCATGCAGACTGTAATACAGGTGTAAGTGACTTTCACTAGAACTGCAGTACGTGAACTATGTGATCCAATGTTTTCTGTCTAGTTGTGTTTATGGGTCTATAGGTCATAAACACAAAGAAGAACTAATAAACTTAACAGCTTTTTAGTGGAAGTGGCTCTTTTGTGACTAAGCTGTTCAGTGCTGTAACCCTAAACACGTCTTATTAAGATTAAGATGAATAGTGTTGCAGGAGTAGTTCACTGTGGTAACAAACAACACCTGCCCCCCCCCCCCAACCCCCCAACCCCCCAACCCCACCCCCAGGAAGTTCCTCGAGTATCATTCAGAAACCTTTTTTCAAAACATGCTCAATAACTTAGAAAGTCAATCTTTAATTTGGTTAAATTTCAAATGATGTCCTACTTTCTCTGTGCAAGAAGAACAAAACTGTAACGGTGGATGAGAAACTTAAAATAGATGATAATATAACTTCTCTATAAGCAATAGCAACATTAGACCATATGAGCTTGACTGATGAGATTCTTGAATTAGTTAACTGATGAATCATTAATAAGCACACAGCAGGTCATAACAGGGCTCAGCACGGAAAACCAGAACAAACTACATGTCACTTACAATTCAACACACGTCTCCCAACTCTAAATCATGAGTCTTAATATTTCACTGTCAGCCAGCCAGCGCTGTTACAGTTGATCAAATGACCTAATAATGCTGTTTTCATTCCTCCGTTTTAAAACATGTTGACTTATCTGTGGTCTTCTAAAGCCCCATTTGACCCCGGTGTCTGTGTACATTCATCCACTAAAAACCCCCCGGTGGGCAGCATCTGAGGCTGAGCCAGCGCAGGATAAGTGGGAGATCTAGTCTCCGCCTCTGTGCAGCAGCTGTTCAGGTGAACTTTAAAAGAGCGAGTGTGTGATGTGGAATTAAACTTCCTATCAGGAGGAGCCAGATTTCCTCACTGCGGGGGGCCTGAAGTCACTACATTTCTGACAGCTCTGGGTCTTCTTCTTACAACATGCAATGTTTTCACAAGCCAACTGAAAAAGTCATCTCCGTATACGTTATAGCCGATCACAGTTATGGTAAGTATCTGTCACAGCAATGACTTGCTGGCTGGCTAACATACTTTTTAACACAAAATGTGTTTGATGATCTGACAAATCTTCCAAAAAGAAAACTGGCTACAGAGTGCCTCAGTTTCGGTAGTAACCCATTTTATGCACATTTTTATCCAGGGTACTTTTTATGACTTGTCTGTTTTTAACTGTGTGTTACGTGTTTTGCTTTGAGCAATACTCCCGCTTGTAGTGTAACTGCAATCCGTAACATAACCCCGATATAGGCCAGCGTGACTTTCATGTACACATGCCTACGTGAAGTGCACAGCTTATCTTTGCCAGCATGCATGGGTATGTGCGCCTGTCCACTCAACAACTACGTCAGAGCAGTGTCAGCATTAAGCAAAGGCATTTCTTCATGAAGCCAAAACTACTTAATGGCAAAGGTGGCTACACTTATATTTAGCTGCTGTCTGAAGGTGAGATTTTACAGATTTTGTTTGTCCCGGGCAATCGCATTCCTCCTGCTGGCACTCACATATTTACTATTCTTGTGCTCGTGGCCAGTGTCTGAGGTAGATAGGGTTGCCACTCTGGAGGCTTGAGTTGCTCTGGCTGACTGCCAGCAGGCATATGACTGCGGCAGTGACGGGACCTCAGACAGGGAACTGCCTGCCTGTGTTTGTATGTGTGTTTGTGCCAAGTGAAAGTATTGGTGGAGAAAAACACGTATGCACATACACATCTTAAATAAGTTTGAGCGTTTTTGACTTTGTGAGCACCAAACCGTGACACAGTTCTAACGAGCATGAACTAATTTTGGACCCTAATCAATAAATGACACATTGATGGCCTCATGTTTGGTGTCACCACATATGAAGCTTAAATCCTTCTTGAAAATGGATTTTCTAAAAAGCCTCAATAAAATATATAGTGTCACACCATCCTCCAACTACCAGTACTCATTCATTATTAAATGCTGCAACACCTCAGCACACTATGTCAGTAGCTGGAGCTGAATTACAGAATCCCCTCATTTCCCATCTGCCACCTCAAGAGCTCATAAACCCACCTTGTTATATGTATCAACAAAGTGTGACTATGTCCTAGTGAATGTAAGAGATATTAAATGTCAAAACTGTTCTCTTGTAAACTACACTGATAGATGAGATGCTTCTTTTGTCTAAAAGCCCCAGCAAGCAGCTACTGAATCTCAGGTGTTATCAGCAAAAACATAATTTACTGCGATGTTCATAGACTTTTAGAATAGATACTCTCGTTATCCTCTAGCTTAATAAAACTGAATTAAACATAGATGTTGCTTGGAATGAAGGGCGTGTGTAAAATACTTTTCAGGTCATTAAAGCTGCCCAAATATTAGCACCATTACATGCGTAACACAGGATAAGTATGGGCACTTGGTGACCTACTTTTGGGAACATTAAAACTTCACAACTGGTTTATGTAGCTGCAATTCAAGAAGACAAGAAACTGGGTTAAAGGTAAAATGGGTTTCAAGCCTCAAAGATCTACAATAGAAGTATCAGATATGTATATGCTGCATCTGCTTCCTGGATACAAGACTTTGAATGTGACATTTTTCCAGAGTCTCTCCATGATGCAGAGACTTTGCTATGCACCCAGGAAGACAAACATGAATGAAACCCGCATCTGTGAATTTTAGCTTGCTAATAAACAAGTGAAAAGACTTTTATGGGTTAAGAAAACTGAGTCATTGTCCAAGTTGAATATAAAGTTCTAATTTATGTTTTGTAATTAGTTATATTATATAAGATAAAGTATGCAATTCACCCTTATTAAAGGCAAAAACACAAAAATATTGTTGTAAGTAGCATGTTGGAAGACACTTTCAACAAAAGCACCTGTATTTGTGTCATATTTGCAAGTTTAATCTTCCAAAAGATACATAAATGATGTAAGTCTGTCCAGGTCATTGTGACTCAACGTGAGTTGTTGACCAACCTGAAATCGTTGAGTCCGTCCACCATCCGGCTGTAAGCCAAGGCCCTCTGGCTGGCATCAGCTGACCGCCGACTCATCTTCATGGCCTTGAGAGTGACACAACACACACAGGCATTGAGATATTTGGCACTAAAGGCGACAAGCAAAGTTACGGGTGGAGCAAGAAATCTGTGAGGGAGAAGACAGGAGGAGCAAAAGAGTAGCTGGAGGATAAAACTGGAAGTCATCCAGCGCTTTGACAGGGCCAACAACAGACACCAGTAAACAGAACCCCAGATATACAAGTTATGACCAGAGGCCAGTCAATCACACAGCAACTCAGGTCATTACAAGAGTAAAGGGTGTAAGGTTTGCATGTGGGATCTATTCATATCTCACTGACAAGCTTATGTTCCCCAGTGTCAGTCAGTGAGTTAATAAAGGAGTGAAACAAACAATCAGCACACTGATTGAACAATAAATAACAGCCTTCATGTCAACATCAGTGAAAGAAACACAGCAGGAAGTGAAAATGTGAAGTACAACATGTGTTTGGTCTGTCATGGCAGTAATACATACTAATTCACCTGTTCAATGGCGCTCTTTAGTTTGTTCATGTGGCTTTCGAAGAGAGGGAAGTGGGAGAAAAAGAAGTCCTGGAAGAGACTGTTCTCCTCAGGGTTGGGGGACAGCATGAAGATGACCCCGATGGCGATCTTCTTCTTCCGAGCCACGCCGAGGCTTGGCCCTGCGCTTTCGTCAGACATGTTGAAGCTCTCCTCCACTGACCTGATCGGGACAGGGACACAGGGAGGTGAACTTTAGAGCAGTGACACATCTTTTACTTGATACAGAAATCTGAATCCTTATGGTCTTTCATGTAGCTTTGCAGCAGCTAAATAAAGTTTATTCTTAACTACTACATACTCTACAGCAAACCAACATTTAACTTGTTTTTAACGGTTGACAAGAAACAAAATACCATAGCACATCTGTTAAGCAAAGAACATGTAAAGAGACTTTTAATCCTAGACTTTTTTTTTTTTTTTACTGTTGCAGCTGGTAAACAAGATGCTTTGGTGGTGCTCAACTGAAGCGCCTGGAAGATTAGAGCACTCAGAGGCTGACAGCTGCGTTTACTGCGACAGGCCAACACAGCATCCCGTCCAGTCACAGCACTGTGTGTTATTAGCACATAGCAGCAGTGTGTGTCATTCTTCCAGCTGCCTGCCGGATTCTGAGGAAGCCCTACCAGAATAAACTTTACAAAACCTGATAGAGGCCCTCACTGGGGAAGAAAATGGAGGGGGATTAGTGATTAGTGGGAGAGACTGAGTGTGAGGGAAGTTCTGAAGAAGATTTTAAAACAGAAACTACTCCTGCGAGTTTGAGTATGTGCATTTCAGAAATGTAACTACTGATTAGATGATCGGCTGACTTAATTAAATAATAAGACTGATGCAACACTGAGAAGAAAATGTGAGTTTTCATTTCAGTGTTGCATCTGTTTAATAACTGGAAACTAAATATCTTAGTATTTTTGCCTTGGTGAGAAAACTACTAGACTGGACTTTAGTGAGTTGGCCATTTAGTTAATTAAGGCTTCTGTGATAGGCATTTTACACCATTTTCCAAAACTGTATAAGCTGCAAATTGATCAATAAATCTTAAAAATGACATTAGCTAAATGTGACTCCATGTTTGCTTTTTTTTTGTTCATTTACTCTATGTAAAGTGTTTGTGAACAGTTGTTTGTGTATTGTGATTAGTCTCACCATCGGGGGAAAATTGCATTCTCTAAGCTGGTGGTCTGGCTGCGGAGCCATCGGCGCTGGTAGCTGGACGCACAGCTGCTGGTCAGCGAGGAGCCAGGAGACGGGAAGGGAGTGATCAACAGGCTGCTCAGAGAAGCTGAAGGGACGGAGAGATAGAAGAGAGAAGAACAGAGACAAACAGAGGAAAGAGTGAGAAATCAAGAGAGCAGGAAAGAGGAGGAGAAAAAGGAGCCGGGAATGGTGGGTGACAAGAGAAAAAGGACAAGAGTGAGTCAGACATTAAGTGCGTAGGGTTCCTCATTCTGAATAACCCATCACACTCACACAAACACACAGTAACATGTGCAGCTAAACAAAGATAAGTTAATAAGTGCTGAAGACAAAGAACACATACATACACATCCCTCTTTCCTCTTTTCCCCCAAACGCAGCCCCTAATTACTGGATAGCTAACATATGAGATCTAATATCATCCTGCCTGCTAACAGTCACATGCTGCGGTTGTTGGACCACCTGGCTTTACACCAGGCTGGCGGGGTAATGACAACTTCAACACACCCACCCTGATCACAGGGTTATTTACAGCAGACATTGATCAGTGGTCACGTGAACCATGTACAGTGTCTGATCTTGTGAGCGTGTAAAGAGATAAGGAGCGATAACTTCACGAGCTGAGTGAGTACGTGTGTACGTGAACAAGAGAAACGTGCTAGACTAACAAAAGGAACTATAGTAAAAGCAGCGTGGGGGCGGGAGGGACATGTACATATTTGTGTGTGTGTGTCAGAGTAAGATAAAGAGCTCTCCAGCCCAACCGCAGTGGGGAGGTGGATGAGAGGATGAGGCTTGAATTAGAAGCTCATTTACTAGTAGCAGGTTTTGAGAGCTGCTATATTTAATCATCTGCATGTGACCAGGGTTTGAGCAGAAAGCGCAGCTCCACTCATACCAGTCATGCCAATAGGGCATAGTGGTGTTTGTAGAAGAGAGGTGGGTGGGGGGGGTTAAGGTTGATACAGAGAAGAGATATTGTTGTTTCCTACCCTGCATCTCTCAACGTTCTGATGCTCTCATGCTCTCTGATGCTCATCACCTGCACCAACAGTGTGGTGATTTTGAGGTAATGGAAAACAGTATGTGTAGTATTAGTGAAGCCACAGCTTAAGCACCACTGGCTAAAGTAACTGGTGCTTGTGTAACAGTTTGTGCTCTTGCACAGTGAAGTTAAAGCGATGAGATTACAGTAACGGGATTGACACAAAGTGCTCAGGAAAAATGCATTCATCATGTTAACAGCAATCCAGATGATGAATCATCAGGTTACAGGGACAAACTTACTGACGTGTAAGACGTCTCTAACTTTTTCTGTCCTCCACTTTATTGATCTTGATAAGAACAAATGTAAACCTGACTCAAAGCTCAGCTGTAGGACTGAAGGCTGCATTTAGTGTGGGTCAATCCAGGCTTTGGTTCGTGGTCTCGTTAACATACCTGACCTGGCGATGCCGCTGTCTCTCTCATCATACAGCCCTCGGCCAGGCATGTCCATGGGGTGACTGTGGCCTAGAGGAAGGAAGGAGGAAGATGGAGAAGTGGGAGGAACAATGCGAATGGCAGAGAAAGAGAAAGATCAAAGACAGATTAGTGAGATAAGGAGAGAAGAAAAACAGATGGGTGAAAGAGGGGGAAGAAAAAAAAACAACCTGTGAGAAACAGAGCAATGTGACCATCAAAATAGAGCACCAAGTATGCCAAAGATGATCTTCACAAATAACTGGGAGCCTTAAAGTGCTCTTCTAATGATTCTAATGATGCTTCACATCCTCAGAATCCATGTCTGGCTGAACAATAGCAAGAAAATCTCAGTTTGGCGCCAAAGATCTGCCCTTCACCAACTTTTGCGATTTTTTTACTGCACGTAATGTAGAAATGTTAGAAATATACTGTGTCTTTAATGTAAGATTAAAAATAAAAACTAAATAAATAAGGCTTGGTGGTTTTTCTCAACACCTGTACAGCCTGAACCACATAACCTCTACATGTGAAGCTGGACTAATTCCTACTGTGACAAAAATAGATATCGTACTTTCTGATGCTGGTAGAGCAACCTTTGTTTTGTAACACCAAAAACAGGAAGTGTCACAACAAATAAAGCAAAAGCCAGTACTGCTGTAACAGGCTGTTGCTCAATGACTCAGTCACTGTCACTATCTACTGAGACTGCCACATCTTCGTACAACTTTCAACAACAAACACGATAGTGTGGATGTCACCGAGCCCGTCTGGTTGTTCTCAAATGTCCCACTCGTCAACACTTTGGGGTAAAACAGCAAAAATGTCCTTGCTACTTGCAGCAGAGGTGTGAAAACCACAAACGCAGCACGTGAATGTGCAGTTGAAAGCGTAAATGTGGTTGAGATGATTAATGAGCAAGTCAACATGAGCTTTTTCTGGCAAAGCATCTGAGTGTGTGTGCGTGTACTCCTGTGTCACGCCATGCATCATACCGACAATGCATAACTGATAGAATTACACACCATGTCCCAAAATCAATTGTGGGCAGGTAACGTGGTGCAGGGAGAAGCTGTTTTTAGTCAAGTTACCACTTGACTTACTTTATTATAGCGGTTTTAACCCCAGTGTGTCAGAGGGGGAAATAACCACTGGAAACCTCTGGTCGAAGGGGCTCTTTGATCAGTATAAGTGTATACTATAATGAATGATAGAAACACAAGCTGCTACCTTAATGTCCGATTGCACTACAACCTTGTGAAAGTAACGTTAGTAAAATGCTTTAACTTAAAAACTCAGACGAGCTATCTGGGCTGTCTAGGAAATTGCACACGGAGGAAATCGGTACAGATCAGACTAAACAACATCAGCAGCTTTTCTTCATGCTAGCAAACACAAAGCTGATCAAAGAGCCCGTCAGGAGAGAATTACATGTATTTCTTTGCAGTAATGGTACATGGGCAAGGCTTAGAACAAGATAAGTTATGTAATGGGTGATATATTATCAGTAACGCCAACACCACACAGGTCATATGCTGTGGAACAGGTAACCCGGCAGGTTTTATAGTTACTGGCAGGGACAGATGGAGGACTTCCCACTGATACCAACTCAGTGTACCCACTGTAGAAAGCGGGATTATGATATCGCCGAGTTAAATACCAGGACATGGCACTGAAAAAATAAAGCGAAAAGCTAAGTTACCTGGAGCGGCTTTTTGATTTATAAGGGAAACTTAAAATTCATCAGTCTACTAAATAGTATGTTGATCATATACAGAGGACGTTGTCATAGTTTACTGATAAAATACAATCATTGCCCAAGTATCACATGCACTGTCAAAGACAACAGGTTAGTCAAAGTATGTGAGTGAATAACAAACAAAGCGGTGGGAAACTACATAAACAAGAACTACAGCCCCCAACACCAGTGAGCACCAATGTACACCCATGTCTGCATGTGTAACACACCTGAGGACCAGGGTCAGATAGTGCTGGAGAAATATAATTTCATTCAAACACGTTCATTCAGACATGTTTGAAGGAGAGGTAAGTGACTGACAGTACAAATATTCCCTCTGTTTCAAGGCGGTAGTTTTTTTTCCACTTGTAGCACATTTAAAAATATCTGATGTAACCACATCAAATAATTATATCTGCAGCTACTGTCTGACCCCGGATATCTGTGGACATGCTGTGTGCTATGGCTAAAACTTCTACCACTACTAGTGCGAGAAACACCACACACACATGCAGCTGCGGAGAGTCAAGGCCTGCACAACCACTACTACCGTGTTGCACCTACAGCCAACACATGCATGCAACTGGCACACATCAGTCGTGGCCAGTTTTAAGCGCCAACCTGAAAAGAAAGATGCGCTCTTGATGAGGCGCAGCGGGCCTTGTTCAGAGAAGGCCCGGCGAGGGCTGCAGAGCTGAGAAAATCCTGCACAGCAGAAACAAAACACATGGAGAGGAAGAAAGGGAGGAAGAGGGGGGAAAAAAAAGACAAAAAAATATGAACCATTGTTAGTGAATTAATAAGGAGGAAAGCTGGCAACCTCCTGTTGTCTGGCCATCCTGTCATAAATAACTTTGTTACAATAGCTTTTTAGGCTGGGATGGAATAATATCATCTGATTGATCAGTCAGTCAGACAAACAAGCAGGCTGACATCACTCACAGAAAACACAGCTGATCAAATTAAGGAATTCTGACTGTAGATATCAGATTTTTACACACAGCTCATTTTTGTCTTTTCTGTGAGGATGACAGAAAACATACAGAAGAGGATAGAGTTTGCCAACAGTTCTTCTTCCTCGTCTACACAATACAACCACTAACCCAGAGTCACCATGAGTTTCACAGAGGTGAGTAACAGCACAGATATACTGCTGTGACTTGTGACTTGTAGCTGTAAGACAGATCTGTTGGCAGAGTTTCTCCAGTCTGGTTTGTTAAAGGGTCCGAAAGAGAGAAAGACAGTCTGCTGCTGCACAGGTCTACCAAGACACGTCAGCTGTGTAATAATAAAGAAAAGGTAATATTCAAGTTGCACTTGAACTATTAATACTAACGAATTGTAAATATCTGGCCCATAAACACTGACAACATTTTACACCAGGTGTTGTACCATTGCCGTTTGGTTATTTTTAAAGGTGAAAAAGAAACACTGAGACCTAGGGAATACTGGAAACTGTGAAAATAATAATAATAGTAATCCCAACAAAGTCATAATTACCGTAACTAAACGTATAGACAAGTATTTTCAAAATTAAACTAACTACATACAAACATTTCAGACACTTCATATTTACAATCTGCAATTTAACGAAAAAACAAAAAAAAAACAGAAGGACTGGCATTGGTGGCTGAAGGAGGTCTGGCGAAGCACTGGGCTGATATGGTTACCTATGTTTCCTAGGAGGCTATTGGGCCCAGTGTTGTGATCTGGCCTTGGAGTGTTGCTGTCCTGTCCAATGAACTCCAGGCTGTCCTGTAGCCTGCAAGAGACGAAAGGGAAAAACATGTGGATAACATTATTATACTGCATATACATGATATGTACTAGCTGGAGAGGAGGAGAGCGAAAGATGAGTAGAGAGTGTATCTGCATGTGCTGGTTTATGGAAGAAGCAGCCACAGGTATCAGAGCGAGGTGTGTGTGTGTGTCTGTATGCGCGTGTGCTGCTTACGTGTTGAGACTGCCGTACGCACTGCCGCCCGTCCTGGCGGTGAAGACCTTACTTAGCATCAGCTGAGGTGGCGATCTGATATGATGACAGTACAGGGACAAAGATCATCACCTCCTCTTGTATGAGTTCCCATGATTTTGCACATTTGACCGTTTGTTACGTCTGATCTCATTTGTCTCCCTCTACCTCAGCTAATTCATGACTTCTCATTTCCTTTTATTTTTCCTTCACCGACGTTTGTTCATTAATGGAAATTTAAACTATCACTGGACACTGGAATACCCCACAACAACCATAAAAAAACATTCCTCCATAGCCATATAAACTATCTCCACACTAGACTTCAAACAAAAAACAAAAGCCTCTAAACCCATCCTGGATCTTACCTGATCTGGTGGATTTTCAGCGTGGAGCCTTTGTAGCTCATGGCCACAGAGCCGAACATCATTTCACCCAACATTACCACATCGGACGCACACCTCGAACCCTGGAGAACAGGGAAAAGGTGAAGACAAGTATGTATTTGAAAGCTGTAGACGTAGGTTTATAGGAAAGTACCAGAGAGTCTGACATCCATGTCTCTGCGTTACCTGGAAGCGGAGACCCTGCTCCTTGGTTTCCTTGGTTTCTGAGGTGCAGGAGGAGGAGCTGTCCAGCGAACTGCTGCTGCCTCCTGTGGAACGGAGCTGACAGCATTTCCCGAACATCTTCCCCTGGCCCTCAGCGCTCTGTGGGTAAAAACAAAACGCTGAATTTTAAAAGGTCATAATCAGATTTGTTTAATGTAAGATAAGATGAAGATGATGAGTTAGAGCTTAGAGCTAACTACTTAATGGATTCAAACCATATGCTAAACGTTGTTGCTTTTCTTCATTAAGTTGAAAACAACTTCAGCCTGGACCTTTAACATTTCTTCAACTTAATTGAGTTTTTTCTTTTTACCTTTAAATACAGAGAAGCCTATAAATATTCTCCCATTTTGACCATCAGCAGTAATGGCTAAAATGTTTAGGTTTTGGCATTTGCATTTCATCCCTGCCAATAATTAGGAACTAAAACAACGTGCAGCAAGTAATGCAACAAGAATGAGCAGTAGCTATTTTGTGCACATCTATATGAACTCACTTTATTTCTTATTTGTTTCTTAAAAGGTTTGCATCCAATCATGTGGGAACAGCCCATGTGAGTGGCAACAGATAACAAAGTCACGAGGATTTTATTGCTGGAGGATTTCAGTTATAGAGGCGTTTGATAATATAAACATGACCAGAGAAACCTGTCGAATTTGACCCTGATGCCCTGATTTCTAAAAAGAAAAAGAAGTCACCGGTTCATATGAAATAAACTTCTTAATGGAAAAAGATAAACTAAGTTGAATTGTTTATTTCAAAAAGCATAATCCAGATGCGCTTGTGTGCAAACTAAAAGCAATGTGAGCTCAATCAGCCTGTGTCATGTGCCTTCTTAACTTGGCAGCCTGCTCAAGAGGAATGCATTTGGGCGGGTGGGAAAGGGAGGGGGAGAGTGTGTGCTTTTCAGCAAGGCTCTGGTAATGGCTCACTTGAAACCTCTGTGGCTGTCAATGTAAGAAGAGGGGGAGAGAGAGACAAAGAAAACTGAGAGAAAACCAGAATGAGATGGAGCCTGATGAGAAACAGAGAAAGAAACATCGTTGTTTTTGCTTTGTTCTGCTCTTTTAAAATCACATTTGTAAATGTTACATTATGCAGCTTGCTGTGCACAATTTCCATTCTCTCTCATTAATATCACGAGTGCTTTTGTAACACACGCAAACATGCGTATAGTAATGCTAATGAACGCTCTGCGATTCGGTGCAAGCCTGTGTTTGACTGCGTACATGCATATGTGTGTGAGTGTGTGTTTGTGAGTCTGCTGCAGTGCAGTGTGAAGTGTGTACACAGAGGCCAGCAGCATGTGACTGCCAGTCATATGACTCTTTTGGGAACTCATGAGCAAGCAGCACTGCAATCATAGCCTCCCTCCCTCTGGCTCTCTACCACACCAACTTCATCCCTCTCCTATTCCTGAAGCTTTCCTTCTCTTCTTTAATACACACATTTCTTTTCTTGATGAGATTTGTTTCCCCTCTTTAAATTAGCTTCTTCCTACCCTTCTTCATTTGTAACTCGTTCTCACTCACTCCATCTGTCCCATCCCTACTTCTCTATTCCTCATTTTCTGTGTCTCTTAGTGCTTTGCTTGTTCCTGTTGTTTATCCCTCTAAAATAAATTCCTCTGAGCTGACAAAAACATAAACTCATGTGATAGATGTCACACAATAGCTGACAAAGCCCTAACAATGCAGAATACAGAAAATATTATTGGCGCATGAAACACTGAGAGACACATTGTGCATTATCTCCTCTTAGAGCAGTTTTATTTATTTTTTATTCTTATTTTTTTATTATTATTTGAAGATCTGACTTTAAACTACTACTCCTACTAAAGTGCAAGACACTAGAGACACTAGAGATAAATAATGTTCTAAAATGTTAAATATAAATGCAACATTTGCCATTTAATTGCATAAATCCTGTAGCCTACTGATATTCCTGAAGTGAGCTAAGCTACAGTATCATCATCAGCACAAAGCTCCAGTGAGCTCTTATTCTCCCTCTTGTCTCAAAACACATTTGACACTTTGTGTATGTTCAGGTCCATTTGAATCTAAAACCAGCAGCAGTAAAAGGTGACCTGACCTGGGCCTCGGCGCTGACTGGATCCGTGAAGACCTTTAACTTACACTATATTGCCAAAAGTATTGGCTCACACCACCAAATCAATACATTCAGTGCACAAAGCAAGTCTCCACTCGAATTGATCCCAAAGGTGTATGACTGGGTTGAGCTCAGGGATCTGTGCAGGACAGTCAAGTTCCTCCTAAACTCGTTCATGTCCTTATGGACCTTGCTTTGTGCACTGAATTCATTGATTTGGTGGGGTGATCCAATACTTTTGGCAAAATGGTGTATGTACACACTCCAACTTCTCACACAGGTTCTATATCTGTCCAATCCAAAAGTAGTGCTTAACTAAACACAGGAGTGCGAGTTGAGAAAGTTGAACAAACAGACCGTCCTTTCTCCAACGTCAGGGCTACAAGCAGTAAGTCAGCAGGAGGTGAGTGTGTGCGTGTGTGTTACTGAGTCATAGAGGTTATAGATGAAGTAAAAAGATGGGAGAAAGAGGCCGGTGAGAAGGAGGAAGCAGGGCGACAGAAAAAGACAGACATGAGGAGAATGGAGAAATGAAGACTGTAAGACACAAAGGAAGGAGGCAAACTGGGAAAAACCGGAGGTGGAGGGAGAACTACACCCTGATAAGATTTAGAAGTAGAGTCAGACAGCATTTCTGAAAGGGGTAGAGAGAATCATGTTGAGGTAGGTAGATGGAGAGTTAGAGGTAGACTAAAAAGGCACACGAGTAAAGAGAACAGTAGAGAGTCATTTATAAAAGATGGGAGAGATAATGAAGGAGAGATGGAGTTAACCAGATTAACGCAGAGAAGCAGAGGATTCACTCAGGACATTAAAAAGAGACAGATTTGGAGACAGAAAGACAGAGGTCAGAGAGAAAGAGAAAGCAGGAGGCAGCAGATTTAGGAAACGCATCTGTAGAATCAGTAACATTTTGAAAGAGAGAGGGCCCACGATAGACAGATGAAGACAGATGAGAGAGAGAAAGACAGACAGCGAGTGACAGGGCCGTCATGTGAGGATGAAAGAATGCTGCTTACACACGGGTTGTCAGCTGAGGCTATTATTATTGGAGATAAGAGGACCAGAACAAACCGGTCAGGGTCAGACAGCAACACGCAGCAGCGTTATGAAAATACTGGGCACGTTATTGTAAAGAAAAAGGAAAAGAGAGTTGTGACTATGTGTCACCGCTTGATGGAAAAAATCAGCTGGCGGGTGCCATATGGGAGAGGCCTCACACGCAGAGCTGGTAGTCAAAACATAGTTCGCATGTTTGAAATCTACTGCTGTACACACCCTGATTAAGAGTGAAACCCTGTAGTAAAACTATTTTTACCATCATTGTCTCCCTAGCTGAAATGGGCGTGTGGCAATTTATCAGTTCAAGTCTCATGATCTGAGTCGCATGCCCTCAGTGACACACACACAAATCAACAGCCTGTTTGCATACTATCTGGCTTCAGCACTGCCCTGCCCTGGAAAATTGATCAGAGGTAAAGAGTTAGAGGAAGCCAGGCCTCTTGTTAAAAAAGTCGGTAAACAGTGGCTGCATTGTGGTGCAATGCTTAGCGCCGTCAACACACAGCAAAAAGGTTCTGAGCCGGAATCTACCTTCTAGTTAACGTGGGCCCTTCAGAGGAGTTTGCATGTTCTCTGCCAGCCTAGGTTTCCTCCCAGCATCCAAAGACACGCAGGTTAGGTCAGTCTGTGGCTAAATTATGTGTAGATGTGAATGTGAGTTGGCTGTGTCTACGTGTCAGCTCTGTGATTGACTGTCCAGCTGTCCAGGTTGTATTGGTCACCCAGAGTCACACAAACACGCACTCATGTACAAAACAGATACGTGACTCACAGTCATGGAGGTTTCCTCCGTCCCCCTCTTTTTAGCATTGGAGTCGAAGAGGACATTTCTGCCACGCCTCTCGCAGTCCTGGTACACGATCAGCCTGATTTGACTGGGCTCAAGCTGAGGAAGAGGCCAGCTAGATGGAAGGATGTATAGACAAGAGGAAGAAGGATCCAAAGAGGGACAGAGTCAAAATGGAGAAAGCAAAGTGATGTAGGAAAAGAGGGAATTGGGGGATGGAAGGTGGGAGGGAGAGAAAATAATGAATTTAGTACAAATAAAAACAGAAATCAGTTAGATGAACTCCAGTAAATGGAAATAGGGAAATAACATCCCACATATTCTGACTGAGATATTGAGCTCATGCTCCAGTAACAAAACACATGTAGCGGTGGAGCAACACCTTTGTTCATTATAAATATTGACAGTGACAGACATGACATGTAGTCTTTTTCCTTTTACTAATGCAACATTTTATTGTTTGTAGCTCCTCCTTCCTTCACCTACATACATATGTGACAATGACCCAGTATACCCAGTCTGCAGCTCCACTGGGTAAGTTGAGTCATCATTAATACTTTCCCTCCAGGTAATGCGCTTTCATCTGCTGCTATAGTGGGACAGTGCAACTACATCACTTACAACTATATGTCGCCACAGAGACAACCAAAAGAAACTGAAAATTCAACCACTCATATGATTTATTTAATTAAACTATAAAGTAGATTACTTCAATTCAAAGACCTGTCAAACTGTATTAAGGTCCCTTGGTTGACTTATTGAAAAAAAATTTTAGATTATAAACTTTCATATTGGTGCATTTCCTCTGAAAACAGCTAGCAAATAGTTTTTGCTGCCAGCTTCAGCTCCATGGCTGTTGCTAGGTAACCTGCAGTTTCATACAGCTTAACATCCGAAGAAATATTGTGTGGCAGCAAATCTACACCTGCATCCATTGACAGACCTGGATGTCCCACAGTCACTCTGGCAGTCCACTCCGCTTTTGGGGAAACTCAGAGCGCTGGTTGATTTAGTAGGGGCTATAAAAGATGACGGGGCTGGACCGACAGACGGTCGAGGATTTGCGTCTGATCTGACGGATAGATGGGTCAAGCAGATGGACACGGTGCTGGATCTAAATATAACCTTTTATTGGGGAGCGGGGAGCATCCATAAACACAAGTGTTTATAGTAAATGGGTTGATGAACATGGGTGGAAAAGGAACCGTTAAGTCCATTTCACTTGCAAGCAAAACAGCACGCTTAAGCCCACATTCAAGAGCAGTATTTCCACTGTTGGTCAGTAACCCTTGACAGCACAAGGAATACCTGTATGTTGGTGTGCATTGCGTGTGTGTGTGTGTCCAGGAGAGAAAGTCTGTGTACATGTGTATGCATGTTAGCTAAATTATACCAAACACATTTTAAAAAGTTTGTTCTCATCCAAATCTGTCTTTTCAGTGGATGTTTAAATAATGTATTCAGTGAAGTCTGTTTTCATTGCACTTTCTCACACCTTTCTGTGCAAATTAAATGTGTGCGTACAATCTGGTGATGGAATCCCACCTAGATTTCTTGACTGCATTGTTCCTCAGGATAAAATGGGCGAGGGAGGCTGCAGGGAGGTGTTAAGTTGTCAAGCCAAAGTCATTTGCAGGAGTAATTTTATGATACTCAAACAGGAAACTCTGAACAATGAGCTGCTTCACCATTTCTGCATGAAAACATCTCCAGCATTCAGTTCTTTAGCTCACTTCGTTTCTTCTTGCCAAAAGCACTGCCTACCAATATGGACGAAAGCGCCCATCTGAATTTAAATTAGTCATAGTGGGCATTCTGCAGAGGGAACCACATTTTACTGCATGCATGCTGCTGCACAGTTGTTCCCCTCTGTCGTGTGTGTGTGTGTGTCTGACCTGCAAATAGTCATGTTCTCCAGTTGCTTGAAGTTCTCTGTTATGTTATAAGATTTATTTAAATATATTTATATATATATTTAATTCAACTTTCTGTAATATTAGCAAGAGCTAACTATAGCTATTAAGAGTGACTTCACAGTAGAGGTGTAGCACTGCTATTACAGTGCACAGCTGTAACAAAGTATTACAAAAAACACATTTATTGACACCAGGGTCTATGATCAAGACCATTGTTGGAGTCCTGCTATGCTGCTTCTTGTTGCAAAGTTTTAAGAATATTTGTATTCCAGCCACAGGTTGTTTGGAAGAATCACTACTGTGAGAAAACTTCAGGGGTTTCTTGCTAAAGATGTAGTTTTGGCTGTAACATTTAATTTAATTTCAAACTGGAATTTCACATTCAAAGGATGCAACTACGCACAGATCAGCCTAGAGAGGAACTGGATTATTTAACAGTAGGTTCACTGCTCCCTTTGTTTTTATGTGAAAGAGGAGAAAACACAGGGAGGGCAGAAAGAAAGGCAGACATCAAAAAGACAGATTTATAAGCAACAGCAAATAATGAGTGAAGAATGTTTCCACAAGATTGGTTAAGGAGAAGGCAGAGGGCAAAAATGAAATGGGGTTCAAAACAAGAGCAGGAGTGGAACAACTGAGACAAAGAACAAAAGCTCAGAGCAACAGCAGAAAACAAGTACGGTGATTGAGAAAATGCAGCTAATATTAAAATACAAGAGAAACCTCAGAATTAAGATTTGATAAACAGAGAAAAGATCACAGAGACGCAAACAAAAAAAAGCATCTGTGTACAGAAAATCTAAAAGAAAGACAAAGCAGAATGAGAGAGAAGGAGGAAGTATGCCTTTAGTGAGCTTGTGACAGTCACAGCGCTGACAGAGGGGAGTCATTCATAAAAGCAGCGCATGACTTCATGATTGTTACATACTGTGCTTGTTCTGCTTCGACCTCAATTCTGAACCAAAAGTGACCCCAAAACTGTCCCACGCTCACATATAGGTATGCATTTTCTTGAACAACCTGTTCATCTAAAAAAAGGCAAAACCATGAAATGTTTGAAGAACAACTCCGCCCACAGGACTGTCCTTTTTTTTCTAAGCATGCTTTACCATAAACCCATTAATTCACATTATGTAACATGACCTCAAACAGCAGTATCAGTCTTGTGGAGACCAGCTGAGGCTGAAAAACTACTGCCAGTCTTCAAACTGCTGGTGCCATCCACCTAGAAACAGCCACAGGTTGCCAAAACTCAAGCTGAAGGAAAGGCTAACAAACAAACTGCAGTAACAACATTGCTGTCAAACCTCTTTTAACTAGCAATACCATGCCCACTTGGATGGACGCAAGCTTGGTTAAATATTACAGACTCCTACCTGGGCATCATTGCGAGTCTGCCAGTGTTTCCCCAGCCCTCTCCCTCTCTTTCTCTTCCTCTCTCCCCCTCTCTCTTCCTCTCTTCTCTCTCAGCCAAAGCAGGGTCTAAGAATAGCGGTGAACTAAATTCACACAACAACATGAGACTGTCAGGTGATCGCAGGAGCACTGTGTGTGCTGGACAGTGCAGAGGCAGCAACAGCAGCGAGTCTGGACTGCTGACTGCCAGAAAGAGAGTGACAGTGGGGGGATTTGTTTCTGCGTTGCTTTTTAATCTCGCTCTCTTTGTTCCTCTCCCTCTTGTGTTGCCCGTCTTTCTTTCTTCAATACACTTAAAACGCCAATATGTAAATTTACTATTTGTCCTCTAAACAAATAGCTTAATGTTAGAACCTTAAGAGAAAGTGTCCCACATTCGGATCCCTCTTTAAATCTTCCCACACTGATAAATGGATAGTGACAGCTTATTTAAGTCTGTCGTAAAACGGGAACGTAAGTCAGTAGGAGGACGACTGAAACAGATCCACAAGTGATGCAATTTTGTGTTTGAATCTTAATGAGTTTTTATATTAAGTTCATGAAATAAGGTCACTGTGGTTAAATTACCACGTGTTACAATGCATCAATTGAATATTACATTGACCTAGAAATAAAACAAAATTTAAGCTAAACTCATTTTCAAACCACTATTAACCCCCCTAACCACTAATAATGAAGTACAATAAAATACAGACATTGTACACACCTTCAGTGATTCGGTTAGACTACAGGGTTACACTTTACTATTAGGTAAACATCATTTTTTTACTGTTGTTGTCATCAAGTTTTTCTCACATATTTATTTGTTACTACTTGGTTATATTGTTTGTTATCACTGACATGCTTTTCTAGGTTAAACTATACATTAGGGAGACCAACAAAGACAAAAGTCAGAAGTAAATGCTGAGACCAATGTGAGAACCACGTGTGATATCAAACAAACCACATTAATCTAGATGAGTAACATGTATCCAAGCTGGACTGCTTAGCGCTATACAGTAGCTCATTCTGGACTGTGATGTGAATTTCCCATGACATAGTACACTACCACTCCTACATATGCATCACTGGTGTAACTCAGAAGCCTAATCTTTAAAATACCTCTACCCTTATAGAGGCACCTTATGCACGTACGTGCAGAACTAGACAAATGTGATGTGTGTGAAGCTATACGGGTTAAAATCACCACCTAATACTAGGCCACATTCCAAATAGTGAAACATAATACACAATATACCTCTTAAAACATCACATAAAGCTTCACTTCCTTGAACAGTTTTGCTATGACTAAACTCTAGTAAACAGTGATTCCCTTAAAAAGCTGGCACACGTGGGCTGAAAATCACCTGACTACCTGCATACCTGTTTGTTTCTGTTCTTTGTGTTGGTTGCACTAAGGACTTCTGCATTCCAGCAGTCACATGATGATGAGTGGGTGAAGATGCTGCGACTCACAGTGGTTTTTTACTCATAACCATAGAAAAAAAAAAAACCACTGCTTGGCTGTTAGGACGCGTACAATAGGAGACTGAAATAAGCTGCAACCAATCAACCAACTGGCATTTAATCATATAGACTATATTTATTGTTTATTACATAAGTACTAAATTCTACAGAACAACATTTATCAGTGTACTTTCACTGTTTTGCTCTTTGAAACTTATTTCCCATGTCTTGAAGACAATGTATACTTAGATATGCGTTTGTTAGATCAATTGTGCTTTATTCTTGACCCACAACTTCTGAATCATCAACACATGACAGAAAGAGAATGATGAAAGTAATTAGTGTATGACTGTGCCTCACAGAGAATCACATGTCCTCACAGGTCATCAAGCTGGACAGGAGTGGTGGAAATAACACGGATGTAGAAATCATCTTATGGGTAAAAAGCAAGTACTGCGTGAGAGAATTACTTTCTTCTCCATATGGTAATCAAAGACACAGACAGTGTTCTATAATAACCCACAACCTTTTTGCTGTAACCACCGTGACTTTCTTTGTCCCTGTCAGTTCTCTCTTCATCCAGCTCTTATTTAGTCTGAAATTGTTCTAATGAGGTGATGTGAAATTTTTAATCCTTGACTTTCAGGATTTAAGCAGACAAACAAATCACACTGCTGGTTATCTGTGGATGTTCAATGACACGTCCCTAGTAGCCCAGACCAACAAAGCAGTGTGGGTTAAATGCACGCTGACCCTTCTTTCATGGCCCTTCCTTCCTCTCAGTCAGGGGTGAACATATATTAGACACTTGGTTTTGGCTACTGGCCATTGCTATTAGCACTTCCAAAAATACAGTCACACATAAATAGAAAACCCAAGACCAATAAGAGAGAGGACATAAAGGTGGGCAGAGGTGAGGCTGAACTTAACTTATCTGGTAAACTAGGGTCTCAACTGACAGTGAGAAGCAGGGTGAAGCAAGGCTGTCTGTATAAATGGGTCCAATGCTGCATCAGAGTGTCTTCAATGTGTAAGAACTTATACTCAACATTTTTTCGGTAGGTTCATTCATTGATTTATATAATGTTTTGAGTAGGTGGTCCCAGTAAGAACTTTAAGTTATTTATTATTAATTTATATCATTATCATTCTACAAACTCAATGTCCTCATTGCAGCAATCATTAAATCATTACGGAGGCCACAATAGAAAAAAAGACCATCAATTACACTGTACACGTCTCAGAATATGAAACTAAATGTAGACAATGGAATGAAGCAAAACCCAACACCGTCCTGAAAATGATTTTCTTTACATGTTCAGCATCATCGGTTTTGTTGACCATCTTCCTCCAACTCGTGCTCTGTGCTTTTATGGGGTGATGGTTAGAAGTAAACAAACTCACAAACTTTATTATCTACTCTACCTCACCTCCCTAACTTTATATTGGTATTATTACGTTATCGATCCATTCTTTATTTTTCTATTTTTTTTTTTTTTTGTTAACTTTTGATGTCCATTACTTTGCTGCTGAATTTCTTCTTTGAGGGATCAATAAAGTGTTATCTTATCACTTGACGAGTATGAGAGCAATCCACTGCCCATACTATGTGCTCCACTGTACCTCTGCGCTGTTTGTGCAGTCCTGCTGCCCTCAGATCAAGTGTCAGGATTAGCTGTGAAACTGGAAGCTGATCACTAACACACTAGGTGATAATTGCAATTCTGGGAAATTGTTGATGCTGCATTGAGTTTTCAAAAAATGCTGACTTGAAATTTAGCTTGCCTTGCATGTTCTCCAATTTTATATTTTGTCAAGTCAAGTCATCAGTTTACTATGACACAATATGATGCTACGTTACTGTCAGCTTATCTAGATCCATCAACCAACAAATCATCAACAACACCCAGTAAGGCTCAGGGAGCTCTGTATCCTGCAGTGTGTATAATATGGTCAGCATTTGAATTGATGTCTCGACATAGTTATGAGGATACACAAGCTTAATTAGATGTCAAACTAGGAACATACTAGGAATCACCAGAATGCTACTGGATGTGTGTGCAGCTTTTGCATAAAACTATATCTTTACCATGACCCTGCAGTTCTGAGAAGCCTGAGTGTGGCCACTTAAAATAGCCCTGATAGGAACCTGGTGACAGCCGCTATCTTTACAGAACTCTGGCATGCCTGCAGTTTTCACACACACACACACACACACACACACACACACACGATGTTAAAATGCTTTATATATATGCACTAGCAACCAATATACTGAGTGCGAGTAAAGCAGACACATGCACACTGCTCTCTTTTTATCCAGCTTGTATGTGCATTCCAGTGACCAAGAACGCAGCCATGTGATCGTTCCACAAACATGACAGCCCAAGATTGATGAAAGCCTCACATGACACACTGAGTTATGAAAGTACGCAGTGGAGGAAGGACGCCACGCCAACCAGGAACCTGATACACAACCTCTCCTGTACACTACCAAGGAAAAAGCTTCACTATAAATACAATTAGTCACTAATGTGGTGTAAAATTATGCTCTGCAATATGCAACATCATGCATTTCCACAGGTGGAGGAGAGTTTTGGGATTTGTTCCATTCAGCAGTGTAAAGCATACTCATATCAAATGTGATTTAGTAAGTCTATATTATATTTTTAACACAAAATGTTGGCTTTTTTTCAGACTGTGTCCTTTTCACACTGACCTGAAATTGTAAAGTGCTTGTAAAAATTGAGTCAGATTATCACTGTGAGCAGGCTCATTGAGACGGATTTATTTTCCTTCTAAAACGATTCATATCAGTAACAGATTAAATATTCAGTTCAAATTATAAATATATCATACAATAGTTCTTAGAAAACAATTTGTGCCAAGACCCATGCCATCTCAACACAAACATTGCTATATTGAGCTCTTTGGCCCAGGTCAAGAAAGAAGTTTCCTCGGTATGCAGCGGAGGCAGGGGGCAGCCAAAACAAGCAGTCTGGATGTGGGTGGGAAGGACAAAGCAACTGGCTGAAGCCTTGGAGTGGTCAAAGGATGGGCCAGGAGCTTGGGGTGTAATGTACAGTATGCTGTCCCTGATCAGGAGCTGCAGCCAGGGAAACGAGAGAGGCTTTAGGCTTTCCTCCTTGGGTCAGCCAACCTGCTGCCCTCTGTGGTATTCTGGAGGGCACAGTGCTGTGCTGTGATGTGATGTGACAGAGCTTTGGCAAACCCATTATGCAGGGACACTGGATTACTAAACAGCTATACCCTTTTTTTAAAAAAGGATTAATCACTAGCAAGGCCCTGGCTAGAGGAACAAATTCAACAGTTTAATCTGAAAGTGAAATAATTTAATAACAATATCCTACATTTTGTATCAACATACATTAAAATGTGTACAGCTGTACATAACCTCACTGAGAAATGGGAGATCAGATATGATATGGCGTTATTTTCTGTTTTAAGTTGACCTTTCTTTAAGTCAACTTTACTTTTTTACACTAAATTCCAAAAGGAAACTACAGTGCTGTGAAAAGCTTTTTGCATATCTGTCAAACATCGTCACAAATTATAATAGTAGATGAAGATAATCCGAGTACATAAAAATGTGTTGACCTGCCTGGCCCCATGTCAAAAAGTAACTGCCCCCTAAACCTAATAAGTGTTTGTGTCGTCATTGGTGGGAATAGTTGCAAACAAGTGTTTCCTACATAAGTGGTAATGATTCTTTTAAATCGCTGTGGAGGAATTTTGGCCCATTCTTGGCAAAATTGTTTTCAATTTAGCCACACTGAAGGGTTTTTAAGCATGACCTGTCTGTTTAAGCTGCCAGCATCCTGTTATTAGAGACGTCACACTTCATGGTGTGTAACACACACACATCACTGCATATTGCTTTCAAAACAATATAGGCAGATAAATCAAGTACTGATGTGCTTTGGTTAGTTTTGCACTGTTAAGACATGATTCAAATTCAAAGTTGATGTTTGTTTGGTACAACATTTTCACCATAAATGATTATGGTCTTGGAGCAACGTGAGTGATGAGAAGTTAAACGAAACACAGGGAGGTGATGGTTACGACGTGCAGCTCGGGAGTACGCAGAGATAACTGCATAGCGGTGGAGTAAGACTGAGATCAGATCATAACAGACTATGTCACCCAAAACTAAAGTTTTCAGCTACTTTCATCCAACTGGTTACATGTTATAGCAGTCCTTTGCAAGTCTCCCCTTTCTTCCTCTAGTGTATCACTATGTTTGATTGCTCATACTAAGCCAAATGTAATCTTAGCCACAAGTATGTTGCACACGATGCGTGACAACTTTGCATGAGTCCGATTCATGTCATAAATGCTGTTTCTGCTCCAGAGCGGGAGTGTCTCACAGGTAAACAACCCTGGCGACCGGTTTCACATTAAATCATCATCAAAACTCTTTATCACTACCTTTTGTGGTGACTTAAACAGTTCCTGACCACCAAAAAGCTGCCCTATGTTTACATTATTTTCTTCTCGTGCAGCCTGTCCTACCCTCTACTTCAACACCATGTATCAGATATTTTCTTCTGCCCTGTAAAATCAAGTGCTATAATTCAACAATTGTCTCTACTTCTGAAAGCCTTAACTTAAAATATATTCCTGGCAGCATCAACATGTCATCTCCATTTGTCTTTCCTTCTCCTCACCTTTGTCTCCTCACAGTTCTGCCCTCTCCAGTGAATTTCATGCTTGATGAATGGGGAACTCATGCCAGCGGTATGAAGAGCTGACCAGTTACTTAACAGAAATGCCTGCTGCCTGCCTGTTTGCTCTAGGATTGAAGCCAGACAGCATGCCAGCCACACACACTCACACACACAGACTCACAGCATTTATATCACTGGGTACAAGGCAACTTTATGATCATAGAACGTGCTCTAGCACAGAGATGGGCCAAGGTGCAAGCGACACCACAAAGAGGTGAGCTTTCAGGTCCACCGAGATATATATATAAATATATATCCACCAGGGGTGACAGGCTGAGAGCAGCATTTTCCAATGAGAGCATATGCGCTAAAGAGCACTTTCTCCTCCGTGTCAGACCTAACCCTGACCTACAGTGCAAGCTTACACATGGAAACTGGAATTTAACTCAGGGTGTATAGAGTATCCTACTTGCCAGCTAAATGATGCATTGCGGAGTCCGGTTGAATTTAACCTTAGGGGTATTTCAATAACAGGTATCCTGCTGCTTCATTACGAGTCATGCTTTAGCTGCATGCACTTACATTCTGAATGATAATAATAATAATGTTAAAGCCAGAAATACTATCTGCTGCTATTTAATGCACAATATTGATATAAGCATAAAAAGTACTGAGGAGTGATTAAAGATTTCGCCTCGATCAACAATATGATGCATTTTGTTCAAACAGGCACATACAGCACATATTTCTTCATCTTTCATTTAAATCATTCCTGCTCATCTGCTTTAATTCGCATTTGTTGTAATGATCGCTGGTATAACTCAAAGCTGATTCATGGCGAAATAACATCCATAAGCGCCGTTTCACCAGAGGCTGAAGCCCGTGTTATCAGTGGCCGAGTGAAGTGATCACATGTGCGTCAACAGACAGCACACGGTGTCCTCCTCTGCTGCGTTACGGACCCGGTGGAGAGCTCCGAGAGAAGCCACTTGTGCTCCTGGTTATCGGGGCTACAGCTCATGGTAGCCGACAAAAGGAGTGACTGTAGTGACCCTGCTTGCTTTCCTGTTTACTGTGTAGGTCTGTCTGCTGTTATCAAAGAAGGGGGGACACATGGGAGACAAAGGGGAAACCAGAGCACTGCTTCTGCAACTTCTTAGCGAAATAACCGATTAGCTCGTTAAACGACACTTCGAGTGGAAGGGAGCCGTGTGTGGTCAACTTATCCGCTTGTGACGAGCGACACACGGGCGGCAGCAGTGCCTGTGGTTTGGGGAAAAGGAGCGAGAAGTGCTAGCTAATGAGGTAATCTGTGTCACACAAAGAGACAACATGTGCAGCAGCACCGCTAGCGTCAACGTCTGGTGGCTAGCTAGCGTTAGCGTGTTAGCTAACCGCCCCCAACAGGCGCTGCACGTCTCTCACGTCTCGCTGCACTCTGCGGCACTAATCTCCAACTAACGACAGTGTACATGTGTAAAGTACACTGCCGGGTCTAAAATGCGTATATAAAGCACATTTATTGTCCCCCAGACACACTAACGAAGGACACGAACAACGTCAGCGTCCACACGTTAAGAACAGCGACGCGTTCCACACTAACACCCACAAAACATCTACCTGAAAGCTGGGTCCTCCTTGCTGCATCTCGGGGGCGGCGACGAAAACGCATTTTTCTTGTTGAAAAGTTTCTGGAAGAGAGTCGGAGGCATTTTTGTACCAAAACCAATTCGATCCAGAAGGTCTCTCCGTTTTCAAATCCAGGGGCAAATCTTGTTCCTTGTAACTGTCTCCATGGGTGTCACAGTCATATGACAGCATTAGTCACAGGAGCTGCTTGGTAACCCTTTACCTTTTCCTGATTGGCTGAGCGCACGCCGCTGCTGCTACTACAAAATACCTGATTGGCTGGTATTTTTGGCCCCGGTACCACGTGGTCAGCGGACTCGCTGTGTTGATGTTTTGTCGGGAATCATGGCAGCATGAAATGTAGTCACAGAAATCCTACAAGTGCAGCTGCTGGGCTGCTCGCAAGACACGTCCAACACACTTAACAACGCAGTGCACGAAGCACAAGTGCGTAATACATAACTGTGTTGTCACAAACACACGGGGTTATCCAACAACACTTATTTACTGATTTATTTATGTACATGCACATCGGCCGCTTAGAAATGCAAAAAGACATTAGACAAAACACTTAGCAGAATATCACAGAGACATAAACACAAATTTAGTTTCCATTCAACATTTAAATTAAGTTTCTGTGGCACAGGTACATAAGGTTAAACACGAAAGTAATAAAGAAGATGAATCAACATTTAGATTTTACATATAAAACTGGAAAACACCCTCTGCAGAGACAAGGGAAAAAAAAGAATGGTTATTTAAGAGTAATTTAGAAAACAGTTATGACATCTGGTGGTCATATTGTATCACGCACTCCTGCAAAGTAAAGAAGTGTTTACAGAGGAATGACAAAAGTGCCAAGAAAAGCACACAGAAGCAAAAGAAATTAAAGGCTTAGTTCACAAGGTTTATGTTGAGCAGGTACATGACAGGCTTTAGTCCCCCTGTGAATGATTCGCTTTAAATATCACATTTAGATTATTTTTAAATCATGCATTTCTCACACACACACACACACACACACACACACACACACACACACACACACACACACACACACACACGACTACTCTCCTGCCTCACATAGTTAATTTATGGAACATAACCCATATCTTAAAAAATTTAATATTCTCCCTTCAAATGTCACGGAACAGAAGCAACAGTGTGATCTGCAGCCGAGAGAGGAAAGAGAGGAGCACTTCTGAGTTTGTCACACCTTCCTCTCATCATCTGAAAGAACACATCTCTGTCGATGTCGCTGTCAAAGCCAAAAAACGTGGCTTTATTAGAGCTCCTTTTCACAGGCCTTTTCAGGATCACCTTTAGATGTAATGTGTCATCTTCAGAATTCACCTCCCCTGCTCTGGATGTCTCTTCACCGGGTTTCATCTGATCTGCTGGGCTGGATGTTTGGACTGGTTCATTTGTGTAGCGAATGACACATTTGGAGGCTGGGATGATCTCAGCAACAATGGGGCTTTTAAAAATCACCTTCTTGCACAAAATGGGCCTTTTCTTAGTGATCTGAGGGAGCAAAATAACATTTGACCATAGCACCTCCTACTTTTGATTTAAACAAAAATAAATAAGTATACTTCATATTTTAGATAATGTTCAATAGATAAAAATGTGACTTTCTTACTTTATCTGGGGTTTTGCACTTGATTTCTTTTTGTATTTGAGTCTCCGCTTCAGGTCCTCCATTGTCGCTTTAAAGAGACAAAAGAAGTCACTAAACCAGTTTTGGTTATGTGTGCACCCACACACCTGTGAATCCAGAAGCATCAGCACTTCTGATCTTACGAGGATTTTTTTCTGGACAATGTTTCCACCAAACGTTGCATTAATTGACTTTTGACAAACTCACCTCATCTCACACTTTTCAGCAAGAATTGTGGAGGCATCTGCAGACAATTAAACATTTGTAATTTTAGGGTACATAGCAACACTCTGCATGCATAAAAAGCCACAACAGTTGCCCTGAATAATTATAATAAAGTTTAACATTTGAATGACCTAAAAAGAAACTAGGGAACTTACTATGTCTACAGCAATAAACAACAAGAAATGTGTGTGGGATTTTTTCCCCCTCCACTTACCAATGATGGCAGAAAGATTGGGGGGCTGATGCATGTGGATGCTCTGAGCGTGGCTCACATCAAGTAAGGTGGAGTTTTTTATGTTAGGATGGAGACAGAAGAATTCTGTCTTCACCATGGGGAAAGTCACCGTTTCAGCTGTGAAGAGGAAAGAAGACGAAACAAAAAAAATCAGAATAAAAAAAGAAAACGTGTAGCTTAGTGGTGGATACAGAAATATCCTCACACACACACCATCGTTCTCTCTTCTGAAGATCTCAGGCGAGGGTAAGCTGCTGGGAGATGAGGAGGCAGAGGAGTAAAAGTCTTCATCATCTGAGCTGAAAGGTGTGTCTGACCCACTACTGGTGTCTGGAGTCATCTCAGTGGAAGGGCGACCCGCTGGAGATGCTTTTTTATCAGCTGGGGTGGCAAACATGACGGCAGCCTCTCTCCAGGTTTCAGTAAAGGCAGGGCTGCTCGAGCGTGACGCAGGTTTGCGGTGGACGGGCTTAATGCTGGTCTGTGAGGAGAAAGTAAAGTAGTTAAGTTAGCAGTTAAGTAGCAGTTTAGACCTACTTAGTTCAAACTGCTTGATATTAAAATCTGAGCATCCCAAAGACACGTGGGATCTGTGTGAAACAGAAACTAAAACATGAATCCTCCCTGACCCCATGACGTTTGCTTTACAAGGGGATCAGGCAAACAGGTGAGTGTCTAGGGGCTCCAAAAGCTCCAGGTTCACCTCGAATCAGTTAGATCTACATCACTGGATTAATTTGTTGAACTATAGCAGGTAGCAGGTCCCATCCTGCATTTCCATAGTGGGAACTAGTTTATTTCAATACTATTATAAAAAGAATAACTTGTTTCAGAGTACGATCAGCACACTCACCCGCAGGGCCGGAGGGTCGGTGGTTGTGACTGAGGGCACAGGCATCTCCTCCACTTCAGGTTCCTCTGGAAGTGTCTCATATCGCTTGCTGGGCAGAAATCTCCTTCGCTCTGAAAGTTGTGATGCGGCATCAGCTGCGCTTTAATTTTTATTAGATAAACTCCACCCAACGCAAATGGAGAAATATAAGACTTAAATAATGCTGACAACAAACCAAGTGTGTGTGTGTGTTTGATTCTTACTCTCTCGTCTGCCCAGCGCTGGTTTCACGGGTGTGTCTCGTTTCTGAGGTAAAACACCGTCACGACAAACTCGCCTCTTGTTTCGCACCATGCCCGATGAAAACCGATTTTCCAGATCAAACTAACTAAACTAACGAACTTTGAAACAAACAAAAGTGCAGTAGTTGATGGTTAAATGTCCAAACACGCGTCCGATCAGGATGAAACTGTTCCTCTCCTTCGTTTGGTCCCTAGCAACCAGCCGAGCGCACCTGCTGCCTCACTCAGCTGATGACGCTTTAAATCACAGTGTGCTCCAACGTTTGTTTAATTTTTTTTTATTTTGCTTTAAGTCTTTAACAGAAGGTTTACCACGCTATCCAGTCCACATACAACACATCTACTCCAACATTCACGATATCGACCTTAATTTGTGAGAACTGTTGTCATGCAGCCTATTATTAAGGTATCACAGCCTCCTAGTGGCCACAGAGAATCATTACATGTCTGGGAGGGCACTACATTTACTCAACCACCGTATTTAAGCACACTTTTTAGGTACTTATTGTACTTTACTTAAGTATTTCCATTTTGTGTTACTATTACTTTTACTGCACTATAATTATTGAGCAGCTTTAGTTAACAGCGATCAATAAATAAATGATGATGGATTATTTTGGAGGAAGCAGATGTCAGCACAAAAAGCACTTACAATTTACTTCAAGTGCAAAATGAGTCACGTTTACTTCATGTCTATTCATGCATCAATATGTATCTTTCAAAAATATGATTCTGCATAATAAGCACTTCTCTGTAGAGACTTTCAGTACATTTAATGTTAATATTTGTGTTCATTAATTCAGTGATTTTCTCATGTAACACACAATACTTTTACTTAAGTAGATGATCTGAGTACTTCTTCCAGTGACCACTGTTTTGTTATTTGTGGGAGTAATTGTACTTTTGAACTTAAACACTGTACTATAAAACCCTCCCATTCAGCCAGTCTCACAGGACAGCCTGACAGTGGTGCAGACATATTCACTTCTAAATGTTTGTGAGTGATGATCTGCCTCTAACCAATCTCTATGATTTTTCATAGCAGTGAGAGGCAAAGCTGGGCTATTTTTAAATTATAGCAATAGCACTTTTAGTCAAGTAAACAGCTTCTTACAATCTTTAAATTAAATTAAAAATACAACCCACAGGATGTGCAAATAACAATTCATGTACTTTATTTTAGGAAATTTCACTGAGAGCCATGCTTCCATTTTCAAGGTCACTACTACTACTCGTCTAATGCCACCAAAAAAGAGAGAACAAAGACGCCAGTTTAAAATCATTCCAGAATATCCTTTATTTCATTGTTCTTGTCTTATTCCCCACCCTCCCTTGTCCCTATTGCTGCACTCAATCATTACAAGGATATGGTGCTGATTCCATTTTACAGCAGAATAGATAAATAAATAAGTACAATTCTTCTCACTACACGCAAAAAGAGAGAAAAAAATCCATTCAAACCATTGATTTCATAAATATGCTTACATCTATCTGTCCTTGTTAATGTACATCCACATTGTTTATGCTTTGAGATGGTAATCAACTTAAAAAGCCTATACATTACTTCTATGTGTAAACCCCTTCAGAAAAAAAAGGTTCCTTTGTTTAGAAATCAACGTTTGTTCTATTGACCTTCAGTGAGTGGAAATCATTGGCTCTGCTTATGTTACAAAGCCTCACGCTAGCAGCAGTGGCTGTGGGCAGTTTATACAACTTTCTATTAATGGCCACAAAGAATTATTCACCTTTTTCGAGTCAAATGCTAACGGTCGCAGAATCGAGGACAAACTGCATGCATTTCCCCGAGCCCTGGTTTTGCATGATTTATTTTTTTTTTATGTTATGTTTTCTTTTTACCTGCCATACTCTGTGTGCTGGATGATAAAGAAAGCTGCTGTTTTTGTAGTGTGGGGGAACTGATGACTGTTACAGTGGGCCAGGGTTTCATTTAAACAAGGAGCATGCATGCTAAACTTCTGACCACAGCCATGTGGAGACAACTTCGTGAATGAGTGAATACATGACATAAAAACTGATTTGGATTTGGCTCAAACATTCATATGCTCCACGTGGAACAAAGTCAACAGCAAAGGTTTGTAAGGAAAGAGCTGCTACCCTCTCCAGCTTACAGATTCTGATCTCAAACAGAAGCATTTGTTCTAATTGCACCATGTCTGGGTGTAACAAAACTTGAATCCTTGTTGTGTCAGGGGACACGTATAAGGCCCCACTTACTGTGCAGGTGAAATGAAAATGTAGTAGTTTCCACTGGGGGTTAAATCTCTCACTGTCCCACAAGGTGTCAGCATTATCACACATCTAGACATATCCTTGAGCTACACTACACACAAAGACATCACGCTTGCTGTCGCACAACTGTGGATTTAGGTCGAGTCTGGCTGGTAGGTTTAAACTGATACAAAGGAGAGAAGAGAAGCAGAGTGACAGGCAGTAGGAACAGACTGCTCAACATAAAAGTGGTGATGAGTTGCTGCTGCTGGGGACAGAGCATTTGATGGTTTGTTAGGGTGGATAGCAGGTAGGAATGTACGGAAGATTTAAAATACCTAAATTAGAACAAATCTGCCATAGAAATATAGTGAAACACAACCCATATTATTATATGCATTTCCATAAACAAATTAAAAACATAAAGTACAGATATTTATATATATTTTTTTCACTGTGAAATTAATTCCCCATGCAACATTAAAATCAAATCACAACACAGAAAAGATGTGTATTGCATTTCATGGTCAACCAGCAGCCGACAGTTTAAATATGCTAATGCTAAATACAACGTACTCTCATTAAATTTATGTTATAAAAACACATTGTTAATGCTAAAATGAAAAGGATGTCCATTTTGGCATTAATAAGGCATCTTAAAAAAATAGAAAAAGTACACTTGCGCCTCCTCATGAAAGCTTGTGACAGTGCTTTGTATTGAGCTTTGGCAAGTTTGTGCTGCTCTCTGCTAGACGACACTGAATTGCAAAAACACTGTTAATGTGGCATGAAAAACTCACAGTGAAAAAAAAAAGTTAAGTTATTACACCCATTATTTTTAACACAACATTTTATTTAGTTATGATGCAGTAAATGCATACATATACGGAAATACATATAGCAATTTGTTTTGTATTTTATTTTATTTCCTTGTTTAATTTTTTTCTTATTTAGCCATTTCAGATCTTCCATAGTAGGGCCAGGTTTGGCTTGCTTTCCCAAAGCATATTAAACCTAAGGTATCACATCTTTGTACCACTGTGAGTCAATGGTCAAAGCAAATCTTAGTGTTAAATGCCTGAAGGGAAATGAGATGCGCCGGCCTTCACATGGAGATGCTGCTGTAGAGCTGGTCGATCTTGTCCTTAAAGTATTCTTTCAGCTCCGGTCTCTTTGCCTTTAGTGTTGGAGTCAGGAGGCTATTTTTAATGGAAAACATCTCATTGTGGATGTAGATGTTCTTAACCTTTAAAAGCAACATGCAAAAGAACAGAAAACATGTTGAATATGACACAGATTTGTGTCCCCAGGTTACAGCAGATTTCATAGTTCTATAAGGTTAAGAGTAATCAAGAAGCCCTGGTTATGTGGCATGCACATTAACATAATCATAAAACTGCCTGCCTACCTGCTCAAAAGAGTGGAGGCCACTGGCCTTGCCCAGACGCACCAGATCTTCAAGAATTGCCTTCTTTAGTTCCTGTTGATGAGAGAAGAAAGTTATCATCCACGAAGATCTTTGAAAACAGTATGTTAAAGCTGATTATATCAGGTCAGGTAGGAAGATTAGAGCCGTGTGTCACTTACCGTGTTTTTACAGAGGTCCTTGTAGGTACCTAATATGCCCTTCTTCTTGGCCCATTCAGGCATGACTTCAGGGTCAGGAACAACAATTCCCACTAAGCATGACTGGAAAGAACAAGTATTTGTTGAGCAATCAACTGATAACGTAGTACCTTGACTTAGAAATGGTGCCACGTAGCTGATCATTTGTTATATCAGTTCCGGTTCAGTACACTTAGACGTTAGAAAGCTGAACAGGTATGAATTCATACCTGCATTAAAAATAGTGTGCATGTACAGTAAGTCCTTACCTGCAGACTGTCTCCATGAACATAAAGCTGTGCCACAGGTTCACTCCTAATGTAGATGTTCTCGATCTTCTCCGGGGAGATGTACTCGCCCTGCGCCAACTTGAAGATATGCTTCTTCCTGTCGATGATCTTCAGCGTGCCATTCTACAGGAAGAGAGAAGAAGAAACATATTGCATTATTTATCCCACTTGTTGTGCAATATAAAAGAGTGAATTATGACACTGAAGCCGTGTGTACATACAGGTAACCATTTGCCGATGTCTCCAGTGTGCAGCCAGCCATCTGGGTCCAGCGTCTCAGCTGTTCTCTCTGGGTCTTTGAGGTAGCCCTTAAACACATTTGGTCCCTTCACACAAACCTAAACAGACCATTGGAATAAGTCAGAATATTAAATATATACTCTGTATGTCCTGTACAAACACTAACACTTTTTTATTAACAATATCTACTTTGATTCACTAATTCATCTGTAATTATGTTTCATATGTCTCATATCTGGTCCTTTTTTATTTTAAGATATTAAATTTCAAATGGCATTATGAGAGAAAACCCTCTGACATGTGCACCAAGTTCTCACATTTTGCATGTATATATATTATTTTTCTTTTAGAATCGCTTCGCTCACCTCTCCTTCTCCTTTAGAGGCAAAGTAGTTCTTCTCAGGAACATCTACCAGTTTAATGAGGTTACACGGCAGCGGGGCTCCGACGTGACCTGTTCACAGAGCAGAGACAAAATAGAATCATTTTCATTTCAATCGTTTATCATCTTTTTTTGCACTAAAGAAATACATATATGTCATGAAATAACCCAACTGAACAGCAGGGGGTGATGCTAGACTGCATGTCGATGTCGTGAGGTTCTCTTACAACCTGTTAACTGCTACCAAAAGTGCAGGCAGCACAGCTGGCTAAGGCACATACCAGGTTACATTCATGTTGTGGTTTTGTCTAAAATGTAATTATACAGCACTTACTGTTCCATTGTTTTTTTCTGTGTGCATTTCCGCGTTCATTTTTCTCTAAACTATGCTGATATATTTCAGAGGAAGAAAGAGCTAACATTACATCGAAGATTTCTGAGAAGATAGTGACAAGATAGTAAGTATTGCATTTACCAAAGGCTAAAAATGTGTGTGTGTTTTTTTTCCAGTTATGTATCAGTAGTAATTGTACCTGTTTTTGAGTAGGAGATTAAACTTCATAGAAACATGCACTAATGGATATTTCTCAAGAAAAATGTGGCTGAAAAGACTCAAACATTTCCCAAACTGCAGTAACGGCTTTGTGATAAAGATGAAAATGTAGATCAATATACTGATCTACGTTAAGTACGTTTACATATTTTATTTATTTTTACTTATCACTGCTGGTAGGCTTCGGTTGCATGAGCAGGTGATGACATGTTCATCGTGCTCCCAGGACCGGCGCTGAGCTTTGAGATCACTTTGGTGCGATGTTAGATTCCATCAAACTTTGTGTAGGCCCGTGGCATTGTTTCGTATGTGTAAACAGTCAGAGACCCACTCAAAAATGTGGAGTCCGGAAGACACTAATGAGTACACATGCTGGATTTTCATGTTCAACCTGTATCCTGATTTCATGATAAGATGAAACTGTAAAGTCTTCCCTCACATTATTCTCCCTAAACGTCTGAACAATGTTCCTCCCACAGATCCAACTTCCTACATTAGAAGAAGTGTTTCTTTGTCACAAAGACTTCATTTGGATTATGAATAAAAACACTGATTTGTTTTGACATCTTTTTTCATAAAAAGACACATTCAATCACAAAACTGACTATAACACAACTCCATAACCTGGGAAATTACTATCAGAGACAAAAGGTTTAACACAACAAAGTAAAGACAGGCAGTCATAACAGCTACTTGTCTTTCACAATTGCTTGTTAATTTTGACTTCCACCCAAGCAGGAATTATGATATAGCGTAAACGGACTTTATTATTTGTCTCTTTACTTTCTCCAAATACACCACCTTCCCTCTCACTCTCTTCCAGTTTTTTTTTTTTGTTCCTTTGTATGCGATCAATTAATTGTTCACTGTGTGGTGAGAATTTCTATCACTATATAAGCGGCTGTAAGCCCACAGAGAACATTTTCATTGCAGGTTGAAGTTAAGCGACGCACTGACTTTAATCAAACATTATTCCACTGTGGCAGTTGTTTAGTCTTTAAAATCGCGACTTAACGACATCACCCCACAACCTTTGAACTGCATCTACAGTCGAGTAGGCAGGTTCAGAGTGTCGGGCTAAGATAAGGATCTAGCTCTGCTGCACAAACATCGGGTTACCTGTGGTCCAGTCTCCAGGTGTGGTGTAGGTGCAGCCGGCAGTGCACTCTGTCTGGCCATACGCCTCGTACACCTAAACACACACAGACAACAGTAAGAGGAGGACGTTATAATGTTATGAGCGCCCCGACGTGCTGTTTTCATATCTGACTGTGTAGTTTAATCAGAAGTATGTCTATCGGTGTATATACTATACACTACATGTTTGTTCCTATTTATGTTCCTATTCCTATTTGTGAGGACAAAATTAAGTTTCAGTAAGAAAGTCAAGATGTTTTCTCTGTCCCCGTCTTCTTTAATGGGCTGATTAATGGACTTTTTAGAGTGAAACCTGCAAACAGCTGCATATTTTCACATCCATCCATTATTATTCATTACCATGTTCATTTTGTGTTTTTGGGTCTGTCAGTGCATTAAAGATATATCTGGCCCTTCAGCTGTTAAATGCTCTATTATGTTTTCTTTGTTCTCACAATGTTACTTGACACATTGCTGCTATAAAAGTATGAATATTTGCCACTTAAAAGATAGAACTTAAGAGCGGAATAAGGGTTTGGGTTAGGCATATGATTGCAGTGGTTAGAGTTAAGACACCAACATGTCGTTGAGGGCGCAGTAGAAGGAGCGTGTGTTTGTTCGTGTATGTGTTTGACCTGGCATCCCAAAGCTGCTCTGAGGAATCCCAGGACACTTGGCGAGGTAGGAGCTGCTCCTGTTATAATCATCCTCAACCGTCCACCAAGGCTGTTCTGTACAAAGGGAAAACACCTAGTTAATACAAAGATATCTTCATTTCTGTTATAATAATAATAATAACAACAGTAATAAATGGAGAAATGTATTTGGAAAGAATGGATTTCTTTTTCAGTCTGCCTCCTGCCATGAGAATCAACATAAGAACTATTTCTGTGATTCGTATGAGAGTTATACAGTATGTTTTCTACTTCCATGTACCAACCAGGATGTGGAAACATTCCTTAATTCGTTTATGGTCAAAAAACATTTATGATTTAAGGGTTGCGGGGGTGTTGGAGCCAATCCCAACTTCCACTGGGTGAAAGGTGCACTCTGGCCCACCACATTCAGGAACAGACAGTCACTCTCTGAAAATCATCCAAAGACTGCATGGCTTTGAAATCCAAGCAAGCACAGTGAAGAGGCAGTGCTAATCACGCTGTGACTGGATCGGGAAACATTTTAATTAGAATCTGATGTCAGTTGCTCAGCTCATTTTTCACTGGAATTTTAACTAAGGCCTCCTGAGCAGTCCTGTTTTTTCTGGCATTTAAATCTATAAAACAGCTTAAAGACCATTTGATTTAAAAGGTGATAATGAATACCAAGTGATAACAAACAAAAAACACAGTAGAGGGTAAATACATATTGTGTTTTAGAATAGTTCAAATACTATTCGCAGCTTTTTCTTGTTTATTTTTATTACTTTGCAGGAACACAGGTACATAATAAATCCCTCTGTCCCCATTTGAGCAGCTCTCATCACAATGTAACTGCAGTACTGTAAAATGAAGTGAACAGTTTAAATCACTTCACTTAAATGTATTAAAATTCTGAAATGCACTCAACAAACAGGAGAATACATGTTTGTGTTGTTGTGGGATGTCAACAGCTATGATAATGGATGTCCCCTGCTGCACATGAGGTACATGCTCCATGTTTAGCTTATTTACCTGAATCTTACTGAAGAAGATTTTGTCCCAGATGCTGTCATTGCGAATGATGCCGCAGCTGACTTCAGCACCTTTTCTCTTGGCAGCAAAGTTGAGCAGCCAATGCTTCCACGGGCTGTTAGCCTGGCTGAAGATCTGCAGAGGAGCCAAAGACAAAATACATGTTTTTTTGTATTGTCCCTTTTCATTCCTACTGCAGGTGTATTTCTGTAAACTACCCCGGAACCGCCAGTAAGAAGACAAAACAATTACTAGTGCCAGAACAAAACTCGCAATTTGTCCTATTACATCATTCTCTGTGACACCCTCTCCGTTCATTACTCAGCATTACATTGTATTTTCCAAGAAACCAATCTGGGAGTGCTTCAATCACACACTATCCCTAAACCACAGCAGCAGCCCCGGCACAAAAATAACTTTACATGACTCATGAAGGTTAAATTTATCCTGATCGGGAATCTACAGAGTTTTCATGACAGCTGGGAGACCCACAGTAGACTAAGATGAAACTGCTTCGTCAGCAGTTTCGTTAAAAGCCTCTTCATTCGTTATCTCACCTTGTCATACATGCGGTTGAGCAGTCGAGGCACAACAGGGAAAATGGTCGGCCGAAGGACTTTCATGTCATCCGGGAGGAGACGGATGTCGCCCTGATAGAACCCAATCCGTCCTCCATGGCAGTACACAACAGACTGCAAGACAGAAACAAACAGTGGTTATAATGCTGTTAGCTATGTGTAATTTTCTACAGAGGAAACCCCAACATTGTTAAGACTTGATAAAAATTAAGTCACATTAATACCAAAAACTGCTGCTTCAGTGCATTAGAGAAAGAAACCCATCTTAAATTCATACAGGCTTGCAGTAATAACACCTCAATCTACTGACTGAACGGGTAAATTACTGGCAAACGTAGAAGCACTTGTTTTAGGCCTTCGTGTAAAATACCTCTCATTAATGGGAACGAGTGTCCAAACGTTTGACCAGCACAACATTAGTCATCCTACGTGCTGTAAAGTGTTTGTTATTAAAAGAAAAACTCTATACTAATGAAGAACTAGTATAATGTATGATCACTGATATGATGCATTGATGCACAAACAGAGTTTTATGGTTGGATCTGGTCGGGGTAAAGCCAGCCTTCTCTGCTTCATTTACAGCCACCTCTAGTGGTAGCATAAAGTTGATGCTTTCAAGCTGAAGAACAGTCTTCACTCAGAGATGATTAACACAGAAGAGGTGACTCATCATTCAACAATGAGCCACTTATCATCAGTGAAACTACTTGATGCTCGTGCTCCTCCCAACCTCAGATCCCAGTATAGAAGCTACAGCTTGCAAACTGTTTTGCAACTTAAGCACTGCCGTCTTGCATCAGTCGCCCTCTGAGTGAAATATAGTTTTTTCGTATGAGAATTGTCGACTGTTGGCTGAACTGGCCTTAACTTCAAAGTAATTTACAAACCAGGATTAACTCAGCACGCATGCTTTTGTTGTCAAGTGGTTGTGACAAAGCTCAGCATCTGTGACCCTCTTCCTGTTCTGAAGTTATACGAGAACACAAAGAAGCACACACCATTATCAGATATGGGGCGATGTGTTTGTGTCTTTGTCACATTTGAACTTGCGTCTATTGTGTGATCTGATGCTGCACTCTGGGGAACTTAGGTGGTTTCCTGTGTCTGTGTCTCATGTCCCAGACAACGCTGCTGTACGTTGACAGCAAACAAACCAGACTGGTTCAAGCTGATCCAACGCGATTTGGCCACATACATGTGAAGACACACAAATCATACTTACTGATCCATGTATTTAAATGAGGACACCTAGGATTTGAGAACTCTTAAAAAAAGATTCAGCAGCGCTTAAGGTTATTTAAGGAGACAAAAAGTGATGTGAGAACATCCTTTTTGAGCTGTTCAGTGTTTTATGTATGCTTTATGTAAGAGTTTATAATATTATGAGTTTAGCATTATGGGTTTAGCTTTGCCTCGTTCCCAACATTTAGTTAGGATGGAAACTGTTGGCATGAGACTAAAAACCACAGTGGATGAAGCTAGTTAGAGACCAGTATGTGAAGATTTGCTTCAGATTCAACAATCTAGTTTATCTGATTAACCCTGTTGAACATTAAACCCTCAAACAGCACAGAACAAACCCCCAATATGGAATAAATATGTTTAAAAATGCACTTATTTGTTCTAATCTGGAAGAAGGAACGTAACAGCAGCTCTAAGCTGAACTGCCAAATGCACCTGGGTGATAAAATAAAAAAAAATCAAAACAGGAAAGCAAGAATGGGCAGACACCACTGGGCTTATGTTTCCTGTGTGCTCTCACATTATCGAGATGCTGCTGTGAGCTGAAAAGTGACTGTGAGCAGACAGGAACATCAAGACTCTCAGAAACAATCTGATGTAACCTCTGCTTTTCTACGTCTTTGATGTGGGAACATGTTGGTGATTTTTTTGTCATCCTTTATTTATTCAGGATTTAGCTTGTGTGCAGTGGTGAATGAGAATGAATTCAGTGTGCTTCTCTGCAAGTAACATGCAGTTACCTGATTCCACTGTATTTCACACTGTGTTTTTACTGGAAAACATGTGCATGTTAGGAAAAGTTTCTCTGTGGCAGCAGTGGGATGAATAGAAATATTTTCTCTTTTTGTAAGCACTGAAAATTAAAACCAAACTCAGACTAAAACAGAAACTAAAAAGTTTCTTTCCACAGTTAAACAGAAGACTCTTTATAAAATTCAGACAGTGCAAGTCCTCATTACTGTGGGCTTAAGTCCACAAAAGCTGTCTTTTAAAAATGCTTAAATAAACCACCTCTGATTTGAAATATATGAGACAGAGTAAAGGAGACATTTGATTAATGAGTGGTGGAAGGTAACTGTGGGTTTTACAGTAGAATGATTCATGTAGTAAATGTAAAGAAAATGACTGGGAGATGATGCAACATGCAGTAAAGTGAAACTAGAGAAGAAAGAGAAAAATCAGGATGAAGAGTCTCTCCCCCTGTTTTCCTCCTCCCCACACACTGAATAACTCACAACAAATTAACGCCCACTGTCTAATCCCACTGTAGATCCGTCCTCTGCCCCCGCCGCTTTCCCAACTTCCTGAAAGTAAACACATAACTATTGCATACTTTTGGCTGCCACTCTGAAATCAACCCATTTACCTCGATGAGTCTCTCAAACATGTGAGCCAGCGGCAGGAAGGAAATGAGGCAATCGTCTTGGTTGGGGAATATGACTTTCTGCAGGGGGCAGAGAGAAGCAAACAATCAGATAACTTTGAACAGCAATGTCACAAAGCTGCATAGAGATGGACACAAACACAATAAAAGGACACTGACGAATTACTTGGCAAAATCAGGCCTCTTTGTTAAATTGTCCCAAGTGACTGGGTGAAGGCAATGAAAATTTCCTGAGGAAAGGATGAAAAGACAGTAGGTCACTCACGTCAGTTACTTTGAGGAAGCCTGAGAAATCTGCTATCACGTTCCCGTGGGTGAGCATGACTCCCTTTGGGTTTCCTGTGTTATTCAGAAAACACACACACCAACACATCAGTGGACCAGACAGTCTTGCGAGGGGTTAGACAGGAGGGCTGGGGTGACACACCTGATTTACCTCTGACCTTTTCCTCACATTGCCTGTCATGGAACGCAAGAATAATCTGTGACAACAAAAAGTGTTTTTGCCGTGTGTCCGGTTAGATGTGATTCCTAAAGCTGAGGCACAGATTACTAGAGCATGGACTGGCCAGAAAGATATATGTCTAATTTTCATCTTATTTGCATTTCAAACCTGCCTTGATAACACATGAACATGTACTGTGCATCTGTTAACTACACCAGTAGACATATAGTGTAGTCTGTTACGTCACATATTAAAGCCTGAAAACTGACAATTACGGTTCATTAAAATGTCTCAGCAACAGCAATTCCTGTAATAGACTAAATTAGCCATTTCAGTTATTGTAATGCCATTTCATTCCTCAGCCTCTTTCGCACACACACACTCTGTGGTTTATATGAGGCAACGCCTCTTAAATAAAGGGTTCCTCTTTCTAGACACAGCATCTGACTCCAACAGATGTGAGACATGTTTTTGGTTTAGAGCTCAATAGATGTCGCAACATGGAAGGAGGGAATTCTCTGGAAATGCTGATCGCTGTGCGGAAACTTAACCCTGTGATGGAGCAGCTGCATGTCTCTGTCGAGCCCAGGAGGGGGCAACATATTCAGCATGTCAGCAGTGTGACTGAATGCACTGAGCTGCAGCTTGTGTTGCTTGTAAACTGACACCAGTGAGTCCTTATACGACCTCGCTTTTGTTCCCATGTGTGTTGGTTTTAGCGGTTGTTGCTGTGGGACGAAACCTCCTGAAAAAGGCTGCTGTTGTCTGCATGTGCCACCCTCCAGCATGTTCAAACATGCTGGGGAATCCAGAGTGGACATTTACTGTATATAAAGAAAAAAGGGGGAGAGTTTAAATGATCCTCCTGCTGTCGCGGTGCTGTTCCAGGGAAAATTTGTTCATTTACAGTAAACGCTTATCTCTGTCTGTGTCTCTTCCTGCCTTTAAACGATTCTTAGGTCAGAAATGAGGCTAATTTTAGGAACTTCAGTGTTGCTTTAATATAAATGTGAATGCTGGGGCAGTAAAATTCAAAAGAACTAAAAAAGAATGACGATATAGTGACTTTTAGATTGACACCTGATTACTTACATACAAATACACACTTTTTGTATGTATTGTCAGGTGTCAACAAATACAAATGCAAAAGGTTTTACAGTTTTACAGGCAGCTCAGTGTGTTATTAATAAAGCAGACATAGGTTGTTGCCTACAGGCCAGCAGCAGCTGCTTGAACTTTTTGCAACACAAAGAACGATGAGTAACGTCCTGCAATCTATGTGTTATATAACAAACTACCTCTATAAGAGAAAACCACAACTACACTGACCTGGAAATGAATTTAAATGACTGATGCAGATGTGTCACCTGAAGGTTTGTCCTGTCCAGCTTGTTAGCTGATAATCCAGAAGAAGTACTTGATCAACTACAAGTAATGTGCGATTGCATCGGAATTTTGGATTTGATGCATTGAAGGTGACATGTAAACGAGTTTGACCCCTGTAGGTGGGATTGGTAAATTCTGTTCGACAGCTCAGTGCAGTTTGCAGTGTGTATATCTTGCATGTAAGCATATAAAACATATGGAGAATAAACTTAACAATAAACTAATAATAAACTTAACAGTTGATTATGAGTCAGCGCGTATATTAATATTTAACAAGAGAGCAGATCTTACGATAAGGTAAGTGAACGTATCACTCTATAATCTGAACTTCTCTGGTACTGAGTGAAAAACAATGTGTGGACTGACATCAGTCTTTAACCTCGTTAAAGGTGTGGTTGTTGGTTATTTGTACTGGGGCAAACCGTAGTTCTTGTTTGGACATGGTGCACAATGGGAAACATTTTTCCACGGGCATGCACACAGATATTCAGTGACAACTGAAGTAGATTAAATTAAAGCACAAAGTAACTCTTCTAATCCAAACAGTGCATTTTATTTCCTCAGTAGACCAAACCTAAACCTAAACCTTTTTTAGTCCATCATGTCTCGCCTTCTCTGTCTCAGCTACCTGGCTGTAAAATGTCTTTCATCATTATTACAGCTTAATAGTAATGGTGACATATTAATAGTAATACAACTATTCGCATTGTTTTCCAGTAGCTGCATCATTCCTCAGTGACTTATGTGTGTATGTGTATACTTTCTCAGCACCATACTCAAGTGATGAATGTTATTCACATGATTTATGCAACTAATACCTGTGGTTCCACTGGTGAAACACACTATGGACAGGTCATCTGGTGCTGGTGGCTGTGGACAAACAATGAAAGTCAGAAGTAATTTAACTTCAACATGAGATGCGTCTCATAGCTGCTTTGAACTGTAGCCTCACTGACACGCTGAGCTGCATTCATAGTCTTTGTCTATTCCTTTGTCTGCCAACACGTGCAGTAGTATCGAGAGTGTTAACAAGTGTTTCAACTCCTCCAACAGTAAGTAAGTGTAAATACCTGTGTAACAGCCAGGCGTTAAAAACATGATGAAGGAAGAAGCCATTTAAAATCCATCATAAGACACATACAAATTGCTTTTATTGCTTTGGGTTGAAAAAAGGAAATAAAAGATTTTTACAACTTGCTATTGTGTTTACATATATTGTCACAGGTTATTACCTTAATCACTTGCCAGGCGTGAACTAGTTAAGTAACATGTGCTGTTAAACTCACTGGGTTTATCCCAAAGGTGCTGTTTGGTGGCAACGGAACTTGAAGCTTTGGTTGCCACCAAACAGCACCTCTGGGATAACTGTGACCTGGAGGACTGAGAATTTCCACAGTCACTTAGTTTCACACCGAAAGCAATTCACTCGTTGTCTTTTCTAGTCAACGCTGAGTCTACTTGTGGCTCTGTGAGGCTGTACTTCTGTAAGGGCCAACGTAGGGAACTGACAGACTGAAGTGGAACTGTAAATGAGCACTTACTATGGGTTTTCTGTAGTGGTCTCTGCCAAGGGCCTGTAAGAAAAGACACGGTTATAACTTAATTTTTTTTGTTGATTTTGTGGTTATGAAAGACCATGTTTGGTAGATTCTGTGCAGCCAGAAATGAGCAGATAAAGATATCAGATAAAATATCTGACAAAATCAAAACATCAGTTTGTTTTGACTGCCTATTCATGGCATTTAATCTTATCCGCAGCGGATAGTTTTTCAAAGCTATAAAACATTTTTGATGTCTGCAGCTATTATTATGGTCTAAATTAGTGTTGATAAAATGTGTTATGTTATTCATTTTATTCCTTATTTCTCAGTGCAGTAAATGTCCACTGTGCCAAACACTCATGACGTCACAGTGCATAATAAAATTAGAATGGGTTATATGATCTTTCACCAACAATAATATTGGCACTGTGGTTTATTTTGTAAATACTAACTGCAAGACTGTGTCTGCGCAGACGTTTTAGGGCTTCTTCAATAACTAAAACATGACCTTTCTTGGTGACAGTATCTTCACATGTTATCACACTGCTATTGCACAGTTTTAGTTTACTCCAGTCCACCTCCCTTAAAAAAGCTTTAAAGACTGTGTGAAGTGAATTTTGCATAATGTACAGTAATGTGCCTGAATGTGCTGGCTCTTCTTTTCCCTGCATCTCATACCTCGACTTCCTGCAAGGCCTGCACGTGGATGCTGCAGCTCTTGCCGCGCTCCTCGAGAGCAGGGTCAAAGGCATCCATCAGGATGATTCTTCGCAGGCCTGGAGTCTCCTTCCGCTCCACATTCTCCAAAAGCACCTGAGCTTTCTCTACTTTGTCGCAGATGACCGTGGAGATGTCAGCTGCAAAGAGACAAGCACAAGAGCACACGCACCCTTGTGTGAATACAAGCAGAATAAAAAAAGACCCAGATGTAGGTTTGGGTGTCATTTGAAATGTGATCTGATGTACTGTTACTCTATTCATTACAAAGCACCGTTTCTAAGATTAATAACTCAGCAGCTCTTATTTGCACCAAAGTCCTCGAATCATAATCGCTTCTGTAGTGTTTAAATATATAAGCTTTTAGAAGCAGGAAGTGTGTATGGAGCTGATAATGATGCTCTCTCTCACCAGTGAGGGGAGCTCTACTGCTAAAAGCTATTATCACACTGGTGCTGTATGAGCTGCTGTTTCAAAACCCAGACACATGCTGTATATGCAGCAGGTGGACACATCTGATAGTGTGGTGGTCATTTTTTATTAGATTTTTCAATGGTTTATTTATACAGCAAGGACAGAATTGCTGCATTTGCATTTTAAACTCAAAACCGAGAAAGATTATAAGAGATTATCTTATCTCTGTTTGCATTAGTGTCACTGTCATTTAGCATGTCTGTGTTCTTACCGGTGTTAATGATGAACCGTATGGCGTCTGGGCCCAGAGTGTCATAAAGCGGTACCACCACCATGGAGTAAGTGTAGCAAGCGAGCTCTGAGATGATCCACTACAATCACAAGTGAGGGGTTAAAGGTCAAAGGAGTGTAACAATGGTATCTTGAGAGTGATGCAGTGAAACGGAGCATGAGAAACAGCCAAAGAGACAGAGAAGAAGACACAACATGAAAAGTATGGCAAGAAAAATACTGAGACAAAGAGACTCACCTCTGGCCTGTTCTGGGCAAACACTCCTATGAACTGGTTGGGGTTAGGCTGGCATCCCTGGTGCAGCAGGCCGGAACCCAGATGCTCAGCCCGGGCCATCACCTACGAGTCGGAAGACGGGAGAGCAATTCATTAGACAGGGTGTAACAAAACCAACAACTCATTTTTTAAAGACAAAAAGAACAATTCACGTGATCCTATTATAATTCTAAATGAATTATATATTTTTTCCTCCCTCTTTGCATTTCATTTTCGTGGGAAACACACAGTAGGAGGGAGGAATTTTTCTTGGTGTCGTGTGTTTGGTTTAGTGATTCTGGTGCTAGTTAGTAGCTAAATAACTTGGATCCATGTTTGTAATCATTGCTTGAGCTCTCACAGTGCTTCAGCTATGAAACACAATAAGATTCAAAGTTCAAACATTCACAGTTTTCATCTTTGGAGAACTACATGAACATCTGTCATCGAATGTCATTTCTCACGTTACTGTGAATTTGAAGTCACGTCAAAGCAAACATGATTTATGCTAATGTGCCAAGACAGCAAAGACGGTTACATAATTTAGGATGAAAGTCTGAGAATGAATTGTGCTTTGTTTGAATAAAAAATGCAGTGGCTTCCCTCTGGATGAGACTATAAACAAGTCCAGCTTTATCTCCCTTTTCTGGGAATTACAGTGGAATGAAAAAAAAAGTGGAAAAAACTTCCACCCACCACTGTCTTTTAAAAACATGATGTCACTGATAAATGTTAAAGGTGGCATTATTCACTTCTCATGTGGTCCGATGCCTTGCTTTACAGAAATTTCTACATCACTTGTCTAAAAAGAATTCCCCGCAAACCAACACCACCCTTCCCGTAACTTTTCAAGACTTGTCAGATTATCCCCCGTGTTCAGAGATTTGTTGAAACCTGAAAGTGCTTCAAGGGATGTTGGAAGTTTTCAGCTGCTGTGAGTAAACGTGTAACAAAGCCTCCAATCCACACGCACCACTGCATATAAAAAAAATGTATAAAGTGAAGATTTAATTTCCAAATACAAAAAAAATCCCTTCGTTCAAACTTGAATATGCTGCATGCTGCTTTATTTTCAGTCCCTATGTTTAAATAACTTTTATTTTATTGCTTACTGATGTTATTGTCTTACGCAGTGTTTTTTATTAACATGATGAAGTCATGTTTGGCACTTTGATACTGAATATAAATAAACGCAATAGTTTTCTGCCAATATATTCAATCTTACAGTACAATATCCACCATTATTTGAGGCTATTGTTGAGGCACCTACAGCACTTGGCTAAGGTTGCTGAAAGATTGTGGTCTGATTTAGACACAATGCGTTTATTTCAGTGTCTGTTTTATTTAACCAAAAACCAGGATCTTACTTTAACCTTAACCAAAGTGCGTCTGGACTATATGAGCAAATTCCTGTCTCTAACGTTGTAGACTGTCCTTACTGCTTGTGTGTAACTGAACTAAGTATATTTCCACAAGTGCACCTTGAAGTCCACATTAAGGAAAAGCACTGGTTGGAACAAGGTCATCAACTGCACGTCTGCTTAGCACATGTATAATCATTATTATTACAGTATAGATAGCAATTGATTTATGAGCTATAGCCATAGTGTAAAACCAGTGTTGCAGGATGGTGATCTGACAACCTACATGTCATCTAAAGGCTAGGCTGTAACTTCTTTGTAAGTTGTTAATTTGTTAATTATGACTTTGAATCTTATGGCATTGCCCTTAAGTGCACCCACACTGCAACATTTTACAGCCTGTTTGTTAATGTTTGCAGACTGCAGTACTTAGTGGACCAACGTGTTGGCAGATTTAGTTGCTGGGCAGAGTGGGCTCTGTTACACAAGCTGCAAACTACACCTCAGGGTTTTACTTCTACAGTTACTGAAATGGCTTGGGTTAGATTACAGCTCATCAAATGTCATAACAAACATGATGATTAGTTATGATGATTTTTTGAGATTTATTTCTTTACAGGAAAAACTTAATTTTTGACAGTTTGAACAGATCTTACCTGCAAAAAGTATAGTAATGTTGTAAACAAAGATATTTAAATGAGTCAGGACTGTAAAGTTTTATTGGAGTATTTGCTTGCGAGTTCACAAGCAGGTCGTCTCTTTATCACTCGTCTACACGCTCTTCTGTTTTCAGCTTGAACTGCACTTGTTACGAAGAGACAAGATGTCCCCTGAATGACACCAACCTCTTTATAGGAGATCCATTTGTAAGGCTGGTTAGGGAGTCGCGAGCCTAAGCAAGGTCCGTCACCTGTTGAACACACAGTGAGAGAACATTGTCAAACCTACATGCTAGTAGAAAACGCATAAAACACCAACATTAACTTACCATAAATTACATCACAACCATAAATTGAAAGTCCAAAACACAATATGTTTTGATCAATGTTTGACTTATGGGAAGTCTTCTAGCTTCCTAACTAACTAGTCAGTTAGGAATAACAACAAGTTATCCATCACGGGAGCAGGTGCGACTGGAGCATGATTAAGTAGAAATATCTCTGCATTGCGAGTCACTTAAACTCTGTGGCTGTGAGGCCTGACACTGTTACTGTTAGCAACGATGGCCCTCACCTTGGCAACTAGAGGGCTCCTTTTACCTCCAGCAGCCGAGACGCGATTGGGGGTTTCACGATCAGACCACAGCATTGTCAGACTGTCTGCTATGTCTGTCTGCAGTGTTGCTCACAGCTGCTCCATACATTAATAAAAATGCATGAAAAAAAAAGTTCGGTATTGTTGTGTGTTTCTGTGCATCAGTGGGTGTAATTACAGCTTGAAAACTTGTGTGTGCCAAAAAATAGGACAACCTGGAAGGTCCTGAAAAGTATTTTTGTGTTCTTAAATGTATGAAATATCATATCTATAGCTCATGGGACTTTTATTGATGTTTATTGATTATAATACGGTAAAGCAATGATACATATTCCTGGTGAAATAATAGAGATTTATTCGTTGTCCTTCAAAAACTCACATATTTATCTGTGCCGTCTTTTTTCCAGGATGTTCTTGTAAAAGGAGAGTTTTAATCTCTGCAGATAAGCTTATTGATTCAACACACATGCTGTTACACTTAAATATTGAACTTATAATATTAACAGACAACCAAATTATCATTGTCAGAAATAAAGAATAAAGAATGAAAAAAGCTTTTTATTGGAAAAACAGTCCTGGTCCAGGTATGTTATTTTCCTTTTTCACATCCTATACCCACCGGATATGCGTAGGCCTCTCTGGAAGACCTCGTACATGGTCCTGGCGTCGTCATGGTAATGAGTCATCAACTTGGTCCTATCGCCCATCATGGACCTGCGACCTCCACCTTCATGCTGATGTGTAAGAGAGAGCACAGTTAAATGTGACAGAAATATGGGTGAAGCTCAGTATTTATGTTAACGTTTACTGACGAATCACTGGGCCCTGCAGTGGGCATGTGGCAATCTTTATACTCTGGTGCTAAGTTCTCCTATCGATATGAAAAACAAAACTCGCAGAAGAAAAACGAGATGAACGTCTTCTTCACCAGAAAGACTTTGTTGAATAGACACTAAAGCCTTGGGGAGAGTAAATTGTTTTTCTTGTTCTCCAAATGATCCATCTCTTTTGTCAGCTTGCATATAAAAATATCTTCTGGGCTGAACTGAGCTTTGTTTAGTTTAGTACACTGCTGATGTGTTCTGGATTATGACATATTTCTCATGAAGACAAAGGGCAGTTTAATTAAATTCCTAAACGAGTCATCAATTTGAAAACATTAGGGCCTGTTATTAAAGTCACAACACAACACTGACCTGGAATCCTCACTGTGTTTGTGTGTCTTTACACGCACCTGTTACATATATAGTACACTCACCTCAGTCCGTCATAATATAGAACCACTACTTTTACCAAGTAAACCCCTCATAGTCACAAAAAGCCTTTCAGAGCAGTTTCACACTGTGAGGCTACCAGCTACCCGCCTCACTTACGTACTTTGCAGTAAGAGGGCACAGGGCTGTGGTGTGTACGTGTGATAAACAACACAGAAAACATGTCTTCACTTTGGTTGGGACGGCGGTTAAGGTAAACCAGGACTGGGGTGGATTCGAGGGCATGCTGCGCACTCAAAGGTTTCGAAACAACCAACACAGAGCTAGGGTGAGGAAAATGTACTAAACTGTATTTTAAAATTTTTAATTTGTAAAAATCTCAAACTGTCGCGCTCTGACGGTGGCAGCTTGATGTTTTGCGTCACGGTGTCTGTCTATTTTCAGATCAAACTGCTTATTGTCTCAACAGGCTCCACCTATGTAGTCTGGCAGGTAAAACTGAGGGCAAAAAAAAACAAACCCAGTGCACTCATGACGCTTATTGCTGTGAGTGCAATTGAAGGTGACCTGAATGAGTGTATCAGCATTTATATTTTTATCAACTCAGAGCTTTTCTTATCTGAGGTTCAGCAGAACGAGAGTAAGAGTTTAAACATCAATATCAAAGAAAAGCTGGGAGAGTGGGAGAGATAATAGGATTTTTTATGTTTTGCATGTGTGACTGTGTTTGTGAAGTGGCCCACAAATCCTCTGTGCATATGAGATCGCAGCCCTAAAATTCTGTTCCAGTAAAGGCAGTAAAAGACAGTAAAGCAGTGAAATACTGCTGCAATTTACCGGCACCTCCTCAGACTGGTGCTGCAGGCTGCAGGGTGGCTTGATGGGGCGTGGTCTGGTTGCCAGCCAGTATGTCAGCACGGCGGTCAGAGCGCCGATGCCCACCAGCGTGGAGGTTGGTAGGGAGAGAAAGAACTGGCTGATATCATCCATCTCTGGTATTCTCAGGCCGCTTATCATCTCCTGGGCCTGCATCTTCTCCATCAGGGTGGAACTCAGCTCTGCAGCAAAGAAGACACTAGTTGATTTATAGTTTCTAACTAAACTTACAGTACGGTACAGTAGCAGTGACATGTGGAAAATATTTAATGAGTCATCTGAACATGATTTTTTACTCGTACAGATTGTGTGTAGTGTTTCAACCATGTTAATGAAACCATCCTCATACTGAACATTAATTTGCTAAAAGGGAGCTTAGAAATCAATATTGGTCAAACACAAATCAAATAAATATCAATATTAGACAAATAAATAGCTACTTAATGTCCTACTAAGCTAAATCGGCTGCATTGTTGAGAATACATTGCTATTAACTGTCCAAACGTATTGAAAAGTGCAAGCTGATCAAATTCAAACCCACAAAATCAAACTACATCTGGGTTCCAGTCTTACACTTTTCCTTTTCGTCTGACCTACATATTTTTTCAGAGCATTCTGGAGGATGAGAGACAGAAAAAGAAGAAGAGGGACTGAAACAGATTAAACCGCGGTCTGGCACCTGACAAAGGACTGCAGCAGTAAGCATAACGTTGACCAAAGGCAATGACGTGAAAACGTGCTTTCATCTGCACAACACTAAATCCAAATCCAGTTTTCTAGTGAAACTTTCATTCTTCTTTATTCAACGTGTCTTCTAGCAATGTGCAGAAGATGCTAAAACCACTACACCATTGTATATATAAGGGCATAAGGGCATGTACTGGGTATATGTGACGATTTGAGTGCTACCAAGCGTACATCCTTACAGTAAATGTAAGGTCATGCCGTGCCTCTATTATTAGAGTCAGTGTGTCAGTGTGTCAGCTATCAGATCCTCCACCAAGAGCAAATACGTGTTCTCTTCAACAGAGGGAGCAAAGGTTAATGTTTTCAAGGTTTCAGGTTAAATAATGATTGATGGACAAGCTGTTGTCAGATATGACAGATGCACACATCACCATGGTGACTTATTTATGTGTCACACGAAACTAAACGTCCTCCTACAAATTTCTCAGAGTTCTGTTTGAAACACGTGATAGTCGTGTCAGACAGAAGTGGTTGATGAATAAATTTGACCTCGCTGGTCCTCCACCCGGGTCTTAAATGCATCATTTCTGCTTAAAAAAAGGGTTAATGAGTGTTCCCCCACGTTCCTGCTCTTACTGTAAAGTCAGCTCATAGATGGTCTACACTGAAGCATGGAAAAGTGGTGGGACTAGAAAGTAGATAAAACACACACTTGTCACGCATAGTGCTCATTACAGCTCAGCCTACACACACACACACACACACACACACACACACACACACACACACACACACACACACACAAACTGTGAGATGCATAATTTAGCTGAAGGGGAGGCTGACTGCGGCGCTGACTGGAGGGTTTCCTTCCCTCCCCCGGCAAATGAGTCAGAGACAGCACCACCTAACCGAACGAATGGTGTTGGGGCACTGCTGCAGCTCAGAGCCAATCAAAACCACTTCCTCTATCCCCTCCAACACACACACACACACACACACACACACACACACATGCATAGAACCACAGACACCAACGGGCTGATGGGTATAAATATCTAGGACCGTGGGAACACTGACTTCCTCATTTATCTATTATTTTCTATGATTTTGAGAACAAGAACTAATTTCTTCATTAGAGAAGCTGAATTCTGTGAGTCTGCACTGAGCAGACTCCTGACACCTTACATCTAATGAAGAGGATGCATAAACAGGTTGTTTATAAAAACTAAAGTTAAGGAATAAAAATAATGAATTTTCGTCATGCTCAATGCCTTAAAAGTCTGACCAAACACAAGAAGTCTTTTATTATTATTTAAAAATGTTATTCATTTATTTAGTTAATTCACTGATAACATATTTTGCCCTTGGCCTCTTACTTCCTTTCTTCTGATTGGTCATTGCTGTTAGTAGCTTATTTATGTCTCTAGATAACCTGTCAGTTGCGCTCATGATGAGGCTTTGACCAAAAAGTCCACTGGTTGTCACATTTTTCTTATATTTTCTCACCACTGATCCATAGATTGAATCTCTGCACTAAAAATAACCTTGTCTATGTTCTGTGACAACTTTTCAGTGAAACAGGCCTGCTGCCTTTGGCTGCATGCACCTGACGCCAGCTCATGATTGCAGACCCTTGCAATGCTGTTTGATCTAACATGAAAGGTTACTGTAAAGGTGATTTTTCAAAGCCTAATCTACACTGCCAGAAATACAGTTATGGTGGGGAAGTGATGGAAGTGTGGGAGCATAACAAGTTTTAAATCTGAATACAAAACATTCACTAAGAGTCCATTTTAAATTTTAGAATCCAAACTCCATAAAATATCTATCATAAAATATATTTCATAACACTCATTAAAGAACTATGCAACGTAATCTTGTGCAGTGTTACTGTGGACATGAATATAGTATTGCAATGTAGGACAACAAACACGGTTTTGCTCCTTATTGCTTACAGATTACATTTTAGTAGATTGAGCATAATAAACATGATAAAACCACACGCTGGGTTGTCACAGCAAAGGTTCTATCATAACTGTTAATCATGAATAAAAACATGCATGACTTCCTGTACTGGCAGTTGTGTGCAGGTGTGCCATATATCAAGTATGTCATTAATCAGTATGCCCCTCCAGCAGCTTTAAAGTCAGATAAACGCTTATGTAATGCACTATAACAACTACAGCAGTGTTGACAATTAAAATGAATATCAATCAATCTATCAATAAATAGCAACTTTATTGTCCCCGAGGGGCAATTCTTTGCAAAACAGTACAATAGAACAAGACACACTAAACATTAAGTATATCAAGGGCAAATGTTGACACTTTCTTCACCATAATCGTAGGTTCTTTACCACACTGAGGGCAGAAAAGTTTGTAATATTAGTTTGTCATATTTTGGTCATTTAACTGTATATTTATACTGTACCTTAAATGGTCTCAAACATTTTGACATTCATGACTCCCAGGGCACACATCATCTTATCACATGCTCCTGATGCTCACTTGTCCTTACTGTAAGTATAGTTTCTACATGACACAACCACAGAAACCAGCTCACACGCGCGCACACACACTCTGATCAGACAGCACCTCGGCTGTCACCATCGACTGCCATTTGTCACCACATTTACATACTACTGCTCATCACTTCCACTGCTTCGATTCAAGGCGAAAGCACAGTACCTTCGTGTGCTCTACAGTGAATTCCCTGAGATGCTTCTTTCCCAAACTCTTCTTGGGCTCGAATCCTCTTAACTCATCTTAACTCTAGTTTCTGTTGAGACAGAAACTATCACCTGTAACTGAAAAACCACAGCATGACACATTATTCTGATGTGGCTAAAAACAGTGTTGTGCCCGTATCATCACAGGACTCCCTGGTTCTCTTTATTTTTTTACTGCATTGATCAGGTATTTCCTCTTTATTCTGTTGTTTGTGTTTTGTTTCTCTGCAGTTCCAATAAATTTGCAGGGGAATTAAGAGTTGCTCAAATGCTGGGAAATGTTGAGCATATTAGTAAATAATAGAAACAATCTTAATGCTTCTGAACTAAAAAAAACAGTTCCTTGGCTTCTTTATGGATCCTGAACCAGTTAACATTGTCAAATTTAATTCTGGGATCAGCTGTCCTGCTCTGTTGAGTACACAGAGTCTCCCACTGTGCACAGCTGGACTCCATCCGACTGCAATGCTTAATTACTGCAAGGACAAGACTAACTGAAAACATATTCTGGCAGTTTCTGGTGGAAGTCTGAGAAATGTTCTTCACTGCAGAACAAAAGAGAGATTTATATCAACCAAGAAATATAGGGCGTTAAATGTTAAATGGGGGCCATATGTTTTGTCCAATTTGAAAGAAAAGTTTTTAAAAAAAGCTCAAATTTGGATGAAAGCTGGATTAGTGATTGCAAAACCTTAAAAGATAATAAGATAACAAGCAATAAATACAGTAGGTGTATGAAATGTTTAAATGTATAATTGTTTTCTGTAATAATAATAATAATTTTTATAAACTCTTAAAAATATTTTCTCAGTAAGTTTTAATTTTTTTAGGAACATTAGATTGTTTTAAACAGGCACAGGTCAAGTTTTGGACATTTGTCCCTCTTCTGGGGCAGCGGGCAGGTCTCATATCAGAGTCCTGCATGAGTCCACTTTTGCAAAGCTGCAACCACCCTCTCAGCTAAAATCCAGCAACCTGACCCGTTAATGTAAGACGTGCAACACGTACCTGCAGCCGAGTGTGTTTTGACACCTTTTATCACCTTGAGACGCAGCACATGGTCAGGCCTTAACATTTGGTGCATCCACACAAACATGCAGCAATTCATTCTTCACTCTAACAAACACACTTTTAAACCATAAAGCTGCACAAAGATTAGCCAGTGGTTAAGAGGGATTTGAAACGAAAAAAGGGACTTGAAAACAGAAAATGGTGATTGGAAGGAGGTTCTGCCTGCAACTCTAAAGTGTTTATTTCACTTTATGATGCCAGCCTCTGATGTTCTAATAACACGTACTGTACATTACTTATGCAATGCACTATGGACACTGTGGAGAATACAACATTGGTCAGTCTGTTTTAAACTTTACATTTGACAGAGCCACACCAGCTGTTTGCCTCTGTTTCCAGCCTCTGTGCTGATGTAATGCAGCTGGCTTCAGACATACTGTATATGAATCTTCTCACTGAACTCTCTGCTTCAGGGCAAACGGAAATATTTCCCTAAGTGTCAAACAATTGCTCCAATGCAACAGACATACTGTGAGATGGCCACTGACCTTTCAACTAAGTTTCAGAAAGAAAACAAAGAAAATAATTTAACATTCAGGTTTGATGGGTTTGAGTGTTAAGGAAACATTTTCATATACTTTTTAATTTCTACATTGCAGTACATATTCTACACCTCACATTGTATTGTTCCAGATCGTACACTACAGCTGAACAGTCCCAGGAAAATCAATGACAAAGCATCAGCCAGACGGACATCACAACACACACACAGACAAGATAATTTCCATGTCGGTGTCATGTCAACAGAACACAAACCATGTCACAAAAACAAACAAACAACCTCCCTGCTATGAAACACAAACCAGCATCAACAAAGACTCCACCATGTTTCCAGTAACTCGACCAGTTCCGCAACCTTGAACTTCATTTCACATCTGCTCTTTGTGTAAATATTGGATGTGCCTATGATAAATAAAGATGCATTATATTATGATTATTATTATTATTATGCATTATTGTGACCACGGAGTGGACTACAGATGCTGATCTTTGTCCTGTTGTATAGGAAAGTTAACAAAGCACTGGTCCAAATAGTGAAGAAACTTTATACTGACTCAGCATGACAGATTATGTGTTTATTTGAATGCTTTGTCTGCTATTTGGGCTGCATGCTCGACTCATTTTGTAATCAAAGTCCAAACATTGTCTAGAATCTCCCGTGGGAATACTTAAATCAAAAGTGAGCTTTTTAGATGACACAAATGCATCTCAGTGCGTGTGCTGTGTTCAGCAGCTAACATGGCTCCGCTGCAGCGACAAGGCAGCAACAGTGGATTAGCTGGTGAAAAAAAAGAGAGGCTCTAAATATAGACAGACTCCATAACCTACAGACACCGCTGTGCTGATTGCTGGAAAAGAGGAGGCTGGAGAGACTGCATCTGGTTATAAAAGCAGTACTGCGCACACACACACAAACGCACACACACACACACACACGCTCCACCTCACACAGAGAGACAGAGAAAATAAACAGAACAGTGTGTCCTGGGGACTGTCTTAGTGATAGTATTAATACTAACACTACTACTAATAAAGCTAAAATTAAATTAAGTTAAATATTATTCTTTTTTTTTCTGTTTTACTTAATGTATAATTGTCTATACTTTGTACTCATTTAAGTTTAAAATGTACCAGTCTGTAACAGGGCTGACACCAACAACTATTCATACCTCTGGTTTGAATTTAGAGCCAGCACTTACCCTGATCTTCATGTTTTCGGACTGTGAAAGTAAACCTTCATATTAACTGGAAAAATAACATGCATTGACATCACCTCTTCACTGAAAAATATGTTTGAAACATATTTCTACTAAAATGATCTTAATAACTTATATATTGTATTAATCTTGCAGCATTTTTCTAAACACGTAGCCCAGAAATGGAAATAATCCAACTAATGCAGTCAAGTAAAATAAATTCTGTTATTTTGACTGACAGAATAGACTTTTTTTTTAAAGTTATAGTTAGTGAGACATTTCACTGATGCTATTTGTGCCTGTGGGTCAGTTTGACACCCACAAATGTTCGGAAAATCCTTAGATCACATTTTTAATAAAACCCAGAATGTTAAAATGTTATTGGCAGAAGTGGGACAACATCTGCAAATGATCCTGCTCTTCTGACTTATGACGGGACTCCCACTCCTGGCACCTGTTTGAGAAGGAACACACTTGCAGGGTTAAACAAACTAGCAAATTCTACAGCACAGGCATTGCTTGCACACCACGCTGTCCTTCTCTGAAACAACCCGACAGCAGCAGGAGACTGGCAGCCTACCAGACACCTATTTGGCTCCAGAAAAAGATGCAAAAATCTAAGTGCCTGTTATTGTGTCTTCCTTTTTTTGGTCTGCTCTTGTTTCATTTTTTCCAGTTGGACTGGGAATAAAGAAAAAACTGTCAGGTTTCTTACTATGTAAAAGATGAAGCACAAGACAAAGCAGGAAACATTCAGAGCACAATATGACCTACACAGATTATGACCTGAACACCAACCTCTGATGATGATTCACTTAAACCTGAAACTACTTCCTGAGACAGATCAGGGTTGAGAGCTGCATGGGAGCCAGTAAAAGGTTTTAAAAATCAATCAGACCTCTTCTCTATACAATGGATGTGTTCCATTGCAGAGGATGACTCGTTCAAACCAAAAATGCCACAACAGGAGAAATAATCTGTCAGATTCAAGAGGCTCCACCAAGAAATGCAGCGTCCATCTCTGATTTAGATGCTAACTGGCATCCTTCACTCAAAGTGACTCTAAGGTGGACTCCCTGTACAGTCATGTCTACGCTCACCACGCTGAAACTGAATGTCTCTCCTTCTCAGCATGAACAAGTATCCAGTCTTTTGTAGATATAGAAATATTTTGTATACATATTTGCATAATTATGTTGGATAAATCAACCGTTTAAAACTCATTTCCACTTCAGTCTTCGGTCCTGGTCTCCACATCTCTGCCCTGTAGTAACTTAATAACTCACCCCAGGGACACACATGCACAAACATGCACGTCTGTGTACATCCCCGTCTAGTAAGACTGCTGCTTCAGCTGGTGTGACAAAGACACAGCAGGTCAGCAGCATCCCCATCAGCACCAACAGTGACCTTTACCAGTGCTGTGAACTCAACGCAGAGTTTAATTTGCGAAATGAAGAGCACGATGATCGAAGGACATCATCAACTGTATCTGGTTGGATTTACAGCTTGGGTTTTTAGCTGAGATCTGAGACATTCTGTAATCTAGATCGGAACAATAATGTAATTATAAATGTTTATTGTGAGGTAATAATATATATGGTAATTACAATTCTGTAAAACTGAATGTGGACATGAATGTTTGTTTCGGAATTAGAGAACAGTTGTTTAACATAACAAGAGGAAGAGGAAGAAGAAGGAGAATTGAGTTTTTACTGCACAGTGAAATGCAGGGCAAATTGTACTTTCTGAACTTTCGAAAAGCCCGGGACTTACAGTAAATCTGCAAGCTCCCCTTTTGATTCGTGGTTTAGTTTATAAAAAGCTTTTGTTGACAGTTTCCTTCTGGTATTGAATCACACCATCTGTCTGCAGTGTGTTGGATTGTAGCAGAGAGACGGAATCAGCCTCAGCTAACAACGAAATCTAATCTTAAATGACTTCTGTCAAGAAAGCAAACAGACCAATTTATCTGACACAACAGAACAGAATCCGATGTGTCTGTAAAATGGTTCTGGAAAAACTGATGGCAATGGCGATTCAGAGGAAACATCAGACGATGTGCAGTTGGCTGGAAAGCCGGACAGATGTGCACAGCCAAACACTGCACTAGGGGGAAATAACACAAACTATAGCGTATCTATTACAAAACATTTAGGGTACATACTGTGCATGCACAGCTGGATGAGGAAAAGAACCTTTGAACACTTTGTACTGAAGAATGTACCTTAACCTCTTTATGTTTTGCGCAGGTTAAATGTTTGAGCGGTAAAAAAACTAAATTAACTTCACGGTAAAGACTGAAACGGCATTTTTATCTACCTATAATGTTTATACAGTAACATTTCCACAAATCAGCTCACCTGAAGTGACTCTGATTTGTACTAATTCCCTGAGGAGGGGTGAGCATCGACATAAAGTCGAGGGCGTCTCTGTGCATCACTGCTTTGTTGGGTCAGTTTAAATGATAACATGAGTTAAATGTACAAAACATTGATTTTTCAGCCATGAAACTGTGCTGCACTGAGGTTTGTCAGCTCGGCCTCTGTACTGTTCTATCACACGCACACACGAGGGCACGTTCTGTTCTTCACTCAGGAAGATTCAGCTTAGCAAAGACTTTGGTGTAGTGTAAGTACTGAGACCTGTGCAGGGATGAGGGCTTGTGAATGGGCCAGCTTCACTTCCTGTGACCTCTGAGGCTTAAAGTGGGGCAAAGACAACCCTTCGTCCTCTAAGTCCCGCCCCATCGGCCCATCTGAGGGCCGTCACCAATGATAAGCTTCCAGCGTGGGGAGATTACAGCCTATTACCGTGGAGACGGATGACCAGTAGTAACCTCTAGTTAAAGACATTCCCCTCCTTGGCCTTCCTTTATTTTTTTAAAGTTTTTTTTCTATTCATTCACATCATCATCCTTTCTTTTTGTTAACCATCAATGGTTCTTCCTCATTGCACATCACCTATTTAAACTCTCTATAAACCACTCCTCCACCTCACCTCTCTATGCCCTTTGTCTACTCAGACCACCCTCCAGAAGTCGAAACCACTGCATCTTCCTGTCACTGTCACTCAGAGATAATTGCACAGACACTAGAACATCTTGTGGACACTGAACAGTATTTTCCTCTCCTCAACTGAGAGGCAGCACAACAGGTAGCCAGGCTGCAGCTGCAAATCATAAAATAAAACTAGATGATAAAACAAGCTGCAGCAACAAGCAACAGGAAGTGCTATTTATAAAATTAGAAATGCAGAACTGAAGTAGACGTTAAAAGGCACACACACACACACACACACACACACACACACACACACACACACACACACACACACACACACACACACACACACACAGAGCAGTGTCTAAAAATGCTAATCTGTCAAAAGGTCTACACTGTCATTGCACAGAAATGTTAAAGCAGCTGTGGTTTAGGCAGCAGCAACTTACACAGGCGTCGAAGGCAGCTGGACAGCTTGTGAGGTCAGATGTGTGTGTAAATGTGTAGTATGTCAAGGGGCCTCAGGCGAGCATCGCATCAGTCTGTGCCAACTAGTGATTACCTGCCACCGGCCAGATTGGAGCTGAGACAAGGAAGAGGAGGGCAGCGAGATGCTCTTTGGCCTAGTCTGGGCCTGACTGGCCTCCGTATCACACCACCCTCAGCTCAACAGACGCTGCTCTCGCTCTCTTTCTCTCTCTCTCACCACACAAAAACCCCCAACCCCCACCCCTCCCTCCGCCACTCTCTCTTTCTGACTCCTTCCCCCTGCCGCGCAGCGCTCATCTCCTCTTTCACCAACACACACAAAGACACGCACGCTGTGATAAATGATATGCTACATACATTACGTACACCTGTAGGCACACATATGCAAATAAACACTTCCGGTCTTTTTGAAATATGCACAGCTACTCAAATCACACCTGGCGACACTAAGTGGGGCTGCTCCCAGTTTGATTTGACTATCAAAGTGAGAGGTAAGGAAGGCCTGTGGATCTCAGCCTAGGAGGGGGATTAAAGCTATTTGTTGGGTGACAAGATTATTTTATGTGTAAACCATCAGGCTAAAAGCTAAATGACTGTATCCTGGTAAAAGTCCCCACATTGTTAGCTTCTGAGTTGTGCACATTTAGTCACGTTTGACATTTTAAGAATAAACAAGGCTTCTTAAAGGGTTTTTCCGGGTGTTTTCGGTGGGCGAAAACCTGTCAATATATTCAGTAGCCTAATCTATAGACAGCAGCTTGTGCGCCATGGTTCAGCACTTTGAGCTGAGCCATTACTGTCCTGCATCCCTCAGTAAGAGGCAGAGGAAGCACTGAATGCTGACACAGCACTGAAGACCTCTGAGGCTTCAGATATAACCAATTTGTCTCGGTGTTATGCAGACAAATGCGTTAGTCTCCTAACAGCTGCACAAGGACAAACTTTTATTACATAATAAAAAACAACTTACCACTCATCATAGTCATAGCTACGTCATTAGATACGTTGGTGTGCATGTGTTATGTTAAAGAGAGACCACGACTGATGAGACCTCATTGGTTGCTGTTCTGCCAAAAGGTGGGTAAAAGCCACCAGCATCCATTTAATTAAAAATTGAGGAGGGAAAAAGAATAGGCTTACACAGTGTGCAGGGCTCCACTAGACGGTGATTAAAATTAATTATTTATATTGAGGAGCAGCAGAGTGCTGGGATGTGATGCCGGGTTAAAGGTGTAATGAATCCCCCCCCGCCCTCTTCCACAGTGGGGCCTGTTTTAAGCAATTTTTGGGAGTTCATTCTGATTGGCTCAGTCAGTGATTAAATATGCAACACATGCAAACTTTAATATTAATGCACCAACCAAAACCCCAGCTGTCACCGGCTGTTTGTCACTTAGCAACTAGGCAGAGCAGCTGCTGTTGAGGATCTATACTCCTCGGCGGAGTAAAAACCAGTAAAACAAAGGACTACTTATCAGCACGCTGCACCGACCCTCCTCCTCACAGCGGCTCTGATCTGCTGGTTCATACTACTGCGACCACTCGGTAGAACCGAGGGGCGTTGGTGGAGGCTCCAGCGCGACATGGCGTGCTCTCCACTTCACCGGTAAGCCACGGGGTTTCAGCACCGCTCGCTCCTGGACAGCTCCGGCCAATCAGTTCGAAGCGCGTCATCCTACCTCATCCTTCCTCATCCTCCCCTCCTCCATCCCTGAGGCATGGCGGAGGACATCACAGACAAAATGCTGACTTCACAACCGGCTTCCTGGCAAACTGATATGTTATATTCTGAATAAAAGTGTGAAAGACGGATGAGTGTACAGCTTCCGTTAGGTGCCATAAGAGCAGCATTTGAAAGAAGCTCTTATAAGATGTGCGCCGATATGTCGTTTTTCTTAAAATGACGTGTTCCTACGCACAATGTCACAGGACCCCAGCAGCCGGTGCCGGCCTCAAACGCTCAAGTGTCATCTAGACTAGCTTTCTAATAATCGATGGATGGTTTACTGTGTAGTAAATAGCTGGATTTTCAACGTAGAACACAAACTGTGGCACAAACACTTCACTGCAGAGCGACCCACACGCACGCAGCCGCTTGGCAGCGTCTCCACGCCACTGTACCTGATCAGAGGTGAAGCCGAGCTGAGAGCATCCCTCGATGAGTGGCCCAATAACCCACAAATGATCAAGTACGAATTCGAGCCCTGTTGCTGGAGCCGGAGCCTGATCCGCGGAGATATTAGACGTTTGTGTCGATGTCGAGCTCACACACGTGTCGTCTGAGGAAAATGTTAAAATAATCACCAGCGACAAACGGTGCAGACCGAGCGCCAAATGCGGCATTAGAGAAAGAACGAACGCTCCAAAGAGATGGTTCGGTTCAGCATCTCAGGCGGTGATACACGAAAAAGCCGGCAGTGAATGAATCACAATGTGGCTCAGCCCCGGCGAGACAGGTGCATCGTGTCCAGCCCAACCCGGCGATGCTAAACCATAAAAAATGAATGAAATTTAAAATGAAAAAAAAGAAGATCAAATATTCAGAACTCACCTAATATAATCCAGAGCGACCCAGAGACCAACACGAATGCGAGCATGTCTTTCTCATTGAGTCAGCTGAGCCGGTGCAGGAGCGCCCCAAAACTGCAGCATCGACTGCAGCAAGTCGCAATCTGGGAGATTAAGGAGGAGGGGGGAGGGGGGGCGAAAATATATCTGAGGCAGACCACGGTGGGGGAGCTGCAACTAGGGGGGGGGGGATGGCGATGTCCAGCTAGTTTTACTCAGAAAAAAACGGAATGTGTTGACCGAAGAAGCACCCGACGGCCTATTGCAGCATCCCTCATCTGTGAGGATTTTCCACCTTCACCCAGTTGGCTGCTGCGCAATGGCAGACACCACCGCTGAAGTTAAAGGGCTTGTAGGTCGGATGGAGATGCGATCCGAGTTAAGGTTACCGGAGATGAGATGCCTGTTAGTGACGCTAAAATAAAATGGTGTTTTTATATTTACTGTAAAAGAATCTCTGAGACTGTCCTAAAATCCATCCTGTAATGTTCTCATGTTTAATTAAAATGTGCACATATGCAGTCATAGTGTTAGTAAGTATCTGTATCTTTGTATTTTTGCCGTATTCATATGGATTTATTTCAAAGGGGCGTTTGGTACATCACACGATGCACCCTACCCGTTCCTGCAGCTGAGCACAGCTTTGACACAGACTTTGCATCACGGTCACATGGTGCAACAAGCCCCTCCCACTGAACTAAAGTAACCTTGAGAAAGGCTGACAAAGTGACTGAGATCCTCAGTGCATGGATGATACACACACACACACACACACACACGCACACACACGCACACACATAGACAGGACAGAAACATTTAATCAAATTTAAAATGACACTATACTTCGGTTATTTTTACAGCACTGTGGTTAAATTTGAAGTGATGACATTTTCCATCCTGTTTTCTCAAATGCATCACAAATGACATCCGGCTCCTCTGACTTTTAATTGCCTCTTCTATCTGTAATTGAACAGCAGTTCATCCTGTAAAATAACATTTTACGACACCTTTAAGGCCCAATTTTGAAAACAAAACGCAGATTTGTCTGAATATTTCTATTTTAAGCCAGTTTTAAGTTACATGCTGTAAATCTAATCTGTCTCCTTGTTCAGTGCCTTTGTCTGTGAGTTTACTCAACACATACTCTCCAGTAGTGACCCACATACTTACTGTCTTATTGTGCTACCATCACGCGACTGACCTTATTAAACGGGTCACTCGTCAGGACCTCCAATCTGTCACTTGCAGCAGCGCCACCCGCTACCTTCCCGCTCTCCCTCTTCTTCTTCTCTGATTCCACTGGAGGGAAGACACACGAGGCCAGACACAAAGAACGGGCCTGCGTACAGTGAGGAAAATAACCAAGCTGTTCTCTGATGGGGAAAGAAGTGAGAGTGGTCAAACAGTACAATGAGGTATAATAAAACAAAGTACAAACAGGGAACAGGATCTTTGTGTTTCAGTGTAGTTACCTGTGATCAACCAGCAGCTCAGACTAAATGCAGTTTATGTGAGGAACTAACAGCCACTGAAATTGATCACTTATTTATTTGTTTATTTTGCAATTTGGCCAAAGTACATACAAGAGAGAGTAAGAAAAGCCTGCTTAGTTCTCTAAGACACAACAAGTTGCAGTTACCAGCCGTTATCATGCATCACAGGAGATTCAGGGATTAAGGTCTGAAGAGGTCAAAAAGAACTTTCCATATCTCTCAGCTGGCAGGCTGGGGGCTCCTGGAGACTCCTTGTGTTTTGGGGTCAGAAAGTCATTTGTTACATAACACGTACCTCATCCATCAAAGCTAGACGGAGAGAGACATCACGCATTCATGTTTAATACAGAAAAATGTAAATGAAATATGTAATTACATTTGTATTATTTCAAATAAAGGAGATCACGTGTTGACAGCCGACAAACATGAATTACGCTTTGACGTGGAGCCACTTTACTAAGGTGATTTTTCCACAGTTGTGCATGATATGTTATCTGCATTGAAATGCTGTGAAGGGATTTCGGGCACTTTGACCTGTGACCTGCTAACTCCTGCAGTGGACTAACACATATTGGTTTATAGGATGAAAAAACTTTACTTTACTTTAGTTCATTTGGCAGACGCTTTTATCCAAAGCGACTTACAAGGAGACACAAGCAACTACAATTCGGGTTCTGTAACTATGAAAAAAAACTACCTAAAGGGTTCAGTTCATCCTGATGGGAGCGTCAAACAAGTCTTTGTCAAACTATTACTAAGGCTTCATCTTTCATCTGCAAGATAAATACATATCTGTTTGTCTGCCTCTGGTTTGATATGTCTGAAGATTGAGTCATGGCAACTGGACTACTTTCTTCCAAGTAGAGACGTTTTGTTCTGCATCCACAGAACTTTATCAATCTGAGTGAAGCTGGCTAGTGGCCACAAATTTATCCTCCAGGTTGGTTTCACCTCACACCTATCTGAATAGGCTCGTAAAGTGAAACAAAGGCAGGGGATTAGTGTGG
>JAUYWH010000006.1:17715935-17752915 GCA_034779795.1 Ctenopoma multispine | reverse complement strand
AGGGCCCTTTTCTCCTCCCTGGTGAGGTTGGATTTAGGTGGCTGTGCATTGGAAAGCACTGCAGAGACTTTGACTCGCAGTTGTTCCGCCTATGCCACTGGTAGTTTGTTGTTTCGGATGGCAGATTCGAAATGGTTTGATAATCTTTCTCTTTTTTTAAAGTGTGTTTTTATGACACTGAAGATAAGATACAGACATCACTTTGACCCAATGACCGTCTCTCTGAAGGGGTAATATTTTACTGCTCTCCTCTTAATCATTAACCTTTTTTTAATTTTATGGTACTAATTCAGAGAACTAATCAAATATGTTTGTATTATTTGCAATAAGTAAATTTATTCATGGTCATTGGTGTATTGGAGGTTGCTTATCCATTACATCAGCCTGTCAGGCCTACGTCTGCTCCTGCAAATCCGGGTGTCCTGTAACTACCTGTGTTTTATTACAAGTCTCAGAGCTTACACAGAGTTGAGAAGTGGTCAAAGAGTAAAGGCCCAGATAAATAACAAACAGTGAAATGTTACATTAAACAACATTAATCAAAGAGCATGTGAAACACAATGTGATGCGTACAATGAAACATTTAACTCTAAACTAAGTCTTATTTCCATCATAGTTTAACACTTCTTCTTACGCAGTATGTTTGCAATGGTATTAATAATTGATACTTGTCCCTGTGAAGAGTCAGGGGTTCAGGGTTCAGAGTCTTGTCCCAGGGCACTTTGACATGTGGCCAGGAATCAGGGAGAACTGGGAGTCGAACCACCAACCTCGAGGGTTCATAGTTAACTGCTCTACCGCCTGACACTTTTTAATTCTATTGGTTGATTTAAACCCTCAGAGCTGTGTCATGCTACCACTTGTGAAGGAGGCTGGGTCCAAAGATAAACAGCACTGTGCTTAACTACCTGATTAAACCAGTATAATAATGTCAATTATTATAATCTATGAGTCACAGACATGTACTTTAGGTAAAAGTAGTGGTTGTACCGGCAGCATGGTGGTGTAGTGGTTTGCACTGGTGTCTCACAGCTGGAAGAAGCTTTGTTTGACTCTGCAGGCTTTCTGTGTGGAGTTTGCACGTTGGGCTTGGGCAGGTTAAGTGGTGACTCTAAGTTTTCCCGTAGGTGTGAATGTTTGTCTGTCTCTGTCAGGCCTGTAATAGGAATGCTACAGTGGCCCCACAGACACCTACAAACCTTAACTAAATTTAATTAACAACCTCTTTATTTTAACTTAACCCAGTCCTTAGTCCCAAAGACGCTTCTTGTCATGTCCTCTAGTTGATGCAAAGACCTTGTAGTTCTGACCTTTTGGGAGTTTGGAGACAAGCTTCATCACAACAGCACCCGTCAATCCAAGTTTAGATTTGACTCGTGTACCATCAACATGGTATGTGAGTATACGGATGAATCAAGCTATGGTCTGAGTGTCAACAGAGATGAAACAGGGTTGTACTGTGTATCTGCCTCCCAATACATTTGGACTCCAGACATTTTTACACTAGGCCCATCTTCAAATACATGCCTCCATTTTGGACCCTGCACATTGTGTACAGGACCTTTCTGTGCTGGTGGTATTCTGAAATGGAAAAGTACACATGGTAAATAATTCCAATGCAAATAATCATATTTACACATTACAATGAGCTATCTCATGGCCTACTATGCTCACTGCTGACCATACATAAAGATTTTCATGCAACACCTCCAGACCACTGACATCCCCTCATTCAGAAAACATCATCACCTGCTTCTGAACAATGCAGGAGCCATCCCACCTAAATATTCCTGAATATTTGGAAATTGTTAGTACCTAATGTAACAAGCAACTGTTTTGGTAAACAGCATAGAAAGTAAAAAATGAATCTGATTTATTTTCTACATTATATACAGATAGTTTTTAATACTACTACAGAAAGAGTTTTAAGCACTGCACCATAAGTAATGTAATGAGTAAGTAATAAGTAATAAGTAATGAGTTCTTGACCAGTTTTTGTAGGTGTGTTTTTAGAGTTTTTAAAGTTATTATAGGGTAAACCTGATTTCAGCTTTTACTTGTTTTTTTATTACTTGCTAATGATTACTCCTATAAATAAAATTGATAAACCGTAACTAGTTTTGGTGAAGAACAGCGGATGGTGCGTTGTGCTGTGACTCTCACCAACAGTGCACTTACTGTACTGGGCTGATGAGGGTGCTAAACTTTAAACACAACAAGTGGAAAATGTTGCACAAAGAGTCAGGTTTGGGCAAAGCCTGAGGAAATTAGGCAATTTATGTCTGACTGGCCTGAGGGTTTTCAAGTTTTCATGGAAAGTTTCCTCATATCTGTAAATTTTAAGTATACGTTGTTGAATTAATGCTGTTCCCCCTTTTGTGCATTATATTTTTGATATTTGAAATCTCTGATTCTTCTTTTCTCACTTGATTACTTTTTATCTTGTGTCTTTCAACAAAGCTTTATTGTAAAGAATAGTTTCAAATAGTTTTCTTATAATCTGCAACAAGTTTCTTGGAATTAACTGCAGTTATATATTGAGCTATGTATTTTATACTTATTACAGGGAAATATAGGCAGTAATATGTAAGTCAGTGAATGTATCTGCAGGAAATCACACAAATCAGCATATACTGTATTGAGAATAAAGAAAATTAAATGAAGTTTAGCTTTCAAAAGTATTTATATTTTTACTATAATTAGAATCCAATTTCACAATTTTTCCACAACTTCCTCAAAACTGTTACAAAATTATTACAACCACGAAAAATTGCCAAACACCTGTGTGTCATGCACACGTGCTTGAGCAGGTGATTCTAAGACTGTTTGATGTGGCAATGGTTTTTTTTTGTGTGTTCTCTGTGAGAAAACAAGTTGGGTTTGCTTTAAAGTCGTACACACAAAACAAAATCAAAGGTGTTGGTAAGGCCTTCAGCCAGGATCCAAAGATGCAAAAACAAACTGAAGCTGCTGTGATAAAGTGCTGCGACAAGACACAAAAACAACCATAACTCAACAAAACGTCTCTAACTCTCAGCTAAAATGAGACACAATATGTTAAAGCTCGTCACCTTCTCCCTGCACCATCCTCCCAACCTGCACGAGGTCACAGTGGAGCTGCAGGTTAGTGAACCGGGGCTTTGACTTGAGCCAGTGTTAGTGAGTCGTCAAAGCAGATGGTCCAAGCGGAGATTGGATTCAAGCAGCTTGGCTCACGCCAGAGCTTCAAATAACTGTCTTATCCTTACAGGTGACCTATATAATCAAACGTACCATCGCTGCCTGCTCAGGGTTTTGAACACTGTACAGTAATTTCTCACCATAGATGCAGTTTAGCGAGGAAAGAGCCAAAGAAATGATCCCTAACTTATAACGCAGGGTTAGGTGAGCTATAGATTTAAGCTGTTGCTTGTCCCCTGTTGTGATGTGACAGAGAAGCACACATTTCAAATGAGAATCTGTAGAATTAAAAACAACATGCATGTTCAATCAGACCCCTACAGCTGCAAGAAGGCAGCGACGTGCAGCATCTGGATGTGGTATGTGATAACATGGATCATTAAAGAAAACTCGGTCTTGGTCAGAAGAAATATGTTTGAAGAATGAGAATAACTGGTCCGGACCTCCTGTTTTGGAACCATACACACAAAAAGTACACACATTTGTAAAACTTAATATTTATTTTTAAATCACCCTGATCTGAACTAAGAACAGTTGTGTCCACGTTACACCTGTTTCCTCTCACTGCAGTGGATTCCTATAATTTCCTCCTTTCTCTGCACACCGTCTGTTTGACAGCTGTAAGTGTCCAAACTAAATACCCATAGGTGGGAAACCGGGACGATTTTCCCCTACGAATCCAGAGCTATGCCTTCATGGGAAAATCCCACAGACTGTTTGCCGGTGAAAACTCCGCAGGAAAACTCCCTGTTACTCCCTCCGCAGACGCGCGCGTACTCGTTCCGTTACATGAGCGCGCAGGCACACGACGCGGGAAGCCCCGAGATGCACAGCAGTGGAGGGTGCAAAGACAATTGGTGTGGGGTTTCCCAAATTCCCACGAATAATTATTAGCGCCCCCTGACCTTATATAACGCAACCTCCAGGGTTTATTAGGCGATTTGACGAAAACTGTTCAGTGAAATGTGATGAAACATTTCACGACAGCCATGATCTGTTATTTCCAGCCACTCTGGTTCAGTATGTGCACACATTGCCACACACTCATTAATATGTGGCAGTCAGTGACATGGATATGATTGACCGTGTAGGAATAAGCCCCGCAGCGTGTCGGTTTGCGCCCACACATGTTTCCGGCTGAACCATCACGCTGCGTGTCTGGAGGTGGGACGCTTGTACTGCGCTGCCTCTGCCGGCCACTGAAAATTACTACACCATTTCTTGTAAATGCCTGACTTCTCTGCTGAGTTGCTGTTTATACTAAAGGGCTTGTCTCATGCACATGCTCCTCATGCCAGACTGTGGGATGAATGTCGGCATCTGGCGAATACGCGTGGGTGTATGTCTGTTTATTATGATGTATTTATGAAACAGGTATATATTTATATAGTGTATATGTTTACATATACATTACTACTATGCATTAGCTGTTATATAATTAACAGCTATATATTATACATATTCTAAATAATAAATATAAATATTATAAATATCTAATAGGCTAAGGTAGAAAAACGCTATAAAAGCACTTTTACCCGCTCTACATGCAGGAGTTCAGGTGTTTGCAATAAAAAGACTTAACTGTGTAACGTTTGCAGAGCTGTCCTGTGCAAAATTTACAAAAACACAGGCGACAGATAAGTCAGGTCAGTCAAGTATGAGGGCATACGTGCAGAAATCCACCGCAATCAACTCATGTTATTAACTTCCTTCTTGCATTCAACAGCGTGATTTCTCGGAAACGGAGCTGCTGCTACTGCTGTATATTAGAGGCAACAGCGCATGCGCCGGCACACTAAAAAAAAAAAGACAAAAAAACAATTTATATTGATGTTAAATCGAGTGTTCAAATAACATTTTTTCCTTATACAGGGGGATTATCTGTAAATATGCAGACATGATTATCTGTATTTTACGGTGCAAGTTGCTTTGCATGAAAAACGTTTATTTTGCCGATGCAAGAGTAAAAATGTACTTAATAACTGCAGTAATCTGCGTTTGTGCACATGTATTCACAATATGCTCACGTTTAAATAAAAATGTTCACACGAACGAGGTTGCATTTGTAAAAATAAGGACAGTTTTCTTCATATACAGAATATTTTATTGCATTACTTTATCTATTGCAAAACAGAATCCAGAGTCAGCTGCCTTGTGTTTTTTATCAGGAGCGACATTTTTTTCAGTGTGTCAGGGGGGAAAACCCGCTCCAACTCGGATATGTATAAAAATGTGCGCATACGAGCTCTGACAGCACAGTAGGTTATCTACTTCTGATCAAGAAGGGTCTCCTGGTGGATAAAACAAAGACGAAGAGAAGCTTCTCTGGAACAAACTTAATCCTTTCGGACTATACTGAACATTTATCTCTTTGGGATCATAACAAACGAAGCCTGTAAGTGATTTGGTCAATTTATTTCTTCTATTTGCACGGGATGCCTCACATTTGAACATGTTTTATTGCTTTTTATGAACAGTTGACAAATTAATCTTGACTGCATGCATGAGACGATGAAGTGTTCAGCGATGAAGTGTTCAGCCTCAATTACCCCCAAGTGTCTCACGTATCTTAGTTCTGCTTTCATTCAGTACAGGGCAACTTTGTGTAACTCGTGCACATTTTGCATCCAGTCAGGCTTGTAGTTTCTGATAGCAGCAGTGCAGGAGGAGACGTGCGTCCCGCGCGCGTAAAACGGATCTGTCGGCGCACGTCTCCAAACACCTCCCGCACCGCTAACTTTGGAATCCACGTGCATTTGAAACTTTTTTGGAATGCAACCCCTGTAAAGTCAGCCAGTGGATATTTATTTTACTCGTTACTTACTTCAAACGCTACGTAGGGCCTTCATAAACGTTGACTCCCACGCGTCAACGCCCACCTCGCTGCCTCGCATGCCCTGATCGTGAACTCCACTCACCCTCCTCCTGCGCGGCCAACTGGCAGTCATAAATCTGAGGCAGTGGCGGGAGTGCGTTTGCACCCTCTGCTGTTGATCACACACAGCATTCCTCCTGTGTCTAAATACTTTGTTCATATTGCTGCATATTTCAGAAAAACATGCCTGTGTCAAGGATGAGAATGAGGCCATGGCTGGAGAACAAGATCGAATCCAGCTCCATCGCGGGTCTGGCTTGGGTGGACAAGGTAAGACGCTCACTTCCTGCTGCAGAGCACGGGGTTGGGTCATGTGGATGATAGATTGCATTCGTTGTTATCTGGAAGTGGGAAATGAGACAAATGTAAAAATAACTTTTTTAAGAGACAAAAGCTTGTTTGATGTTTTTTCTTCTGTGGCACTGGGACTGCACTATGCAAATAATATTTACATAATTTAAGGTCATAGTATTAGTGGGATATGATGCTCTTGCAGCATTTGAAAAGTTGTGCTCATATGTCTGCCTGCCATCGTTCTAACTTTTTTCTTTATGCATTTTCTAGGACAAGACAATGTTCTCAATTCCCTGGAAGCATGCAGCTCGTCACGGCTGGGAGCTGGACAAGGATGCATGTCTGTTCAAGGAATGGGCCATTCACACAGGTGAGAACACAAAACTGCAAACCCTAAACCAGAAAATGCTTCAGTTCTTTGGATGAGAAAACTGTGAAACTAAACTAAATGAATTCTGCAGGAAAATACATTGAGGGCCAAGCCTGTGACCCAAAGACATGGAAGGCCAACTTCCGCTGTGCAATGAACTCACTGCCTGACATCGAGGAGGTGAAAGACAAGAGCATCAACAAGGGCCACCAGGCTATGCGTGTCTTCAGGATGCTGCCTGCCACTTCAAAATCTAGAGGTGAGAAAACTGACAGGAAATGAGCAAGCAGTTTAGTACGGGTTAACATTGGTGTGCAGCGTTTGCTGCAAGCTGTTTTAAAAAAAATGTTACTCACAAAGTCAGTTTGTTCTAAATCACGCTCTGAGGTGTTTGAGATGTTAGCTGACCAAAATGCTTTTTTCCATCTGCACAGATAAACGAAGCAAGGTGAAGGAAACAAAGCAAAGGAAGAAGGTAAATACTGCAGATATTGTACTTTGTGTAGTGATATAAATCTTATTGTAATGACAGTGCTGCAACTAAACTTGTCTGTCATTGCTTCTGCAGAACACAATGGTCAAGATGGAGGAAGACACAGACTACAGTGATACTCAGTCTCCCACTCCTACTCCACTGCCAGAAGAGACCATGTCCACTCAGGAAAACACAGTCGACAGCACAGTCCACACAGAGCAGCAAGGTGAGGAAGGAAATCTTCAGAGTAGCTGACTAACAAACTTCATAATACTCATTTTTATTTGGCATTCAGTTCATACCGGGTGTAGTGAATACTTCCTTGGATTGAAAAGCTGGTGCACAAATGACATTGAATGCTATTGTTTGCCATCTTTGCAGACTTCGCATTTGTGACTCCATCTGAAGTTCCCGAGTGGTCTTTTTCAGTTGAAATTGGGCCTGAGGCTTTTCCACAAAACTTCCCCCACAGATTTGAAGTTTCACCTGACCACAGCCCTGGTAAGACAGCGACATTCTTGCTAGTGAATGGTTTAAAATAAACAGAAGTAAATTAATTTGAACAGATACATCAATGTCATTGTGCCATACTCACGTCAGCTCCCTTTTCTCTCCCTCTCTCTTCGATGTGATCTTCCAGGTTATGACTACACCGACGACATTATCGAGGTAAGCAGAACTTTCAGCTCCTACTCTTAATAGCATGCATTTGTCATTGACAGGAATACCCATGTTTGTCTTACTCTGCCTTTTTGGCTTGTGTAATAATACCCCAAAAGAATAACACTGTTTGGTGCGGGAAAACTAAAACTGCACAAAATATAGTCATACTCAGTCCAGTGTTGCTCTTTCAGATTTGCCAGCAACTGGAGAAAGACTCACACTGGATGACAAGCAGTTTAGACGGCAAGGGGTTCCTGAGCAATGAAGCATGCACCAGTCCAGGGAGCCAGTGGAGTGAATCATCTTCAGGTAAATGTTGCTAGTCGATGTCTCAGATGGACGACTGTCTGTCTGCGAAATGTTTGACCGAAGAGCATCACATTCCACATCGGCAATTCAGGAATATTTAAGTGTTCGAGTGTAAAATCCAGATGCAAGTGTGTTATTGCAAGGGTAAAAAAAACAAAAATTAAGGAACAAACCACTCACTCAGTCTACAAAATGTCTTTATAGCTATTAGATGTTCAAAGCAATTGATTATTAGCATTGCACCACAGTTGGATGACTCACAAGAGACAGATTAAAAAAGAAATGGGCCAAATTGATGCCTGAGCCTGAGATAGTCTGACTTTTAGTCCCTAGTACTACATTTCCCATAATGCTACTTGGCAGCATGTCAGATGTCACAGTGACATCAACTTTAGAAAGCTGCCTTCAGAGTAATGCTCTAAGATTGGAAGCTTTGAAGACTACATATGTAGGAAATGTGGTATTTTAAGGTCTTATTCAGCATCCTGACCTTGAATTTCCTCTGTTTGTTTCACAGTCGACGAAATAGATGAAATGCCACAGTACACAACTCTTGGCACAGAGTTCACAAGTCAAACAGACGACATCTGGAACAGCTTTTATCTACAGATCCCTACTCTGCACTAAGAGCATCCAGGACAGGACAGTGCTTTTAAACTTTGGACTTTTAAAAAGCTCTTCCTGACCATTTTCCCTGAGCCTTTATCTCAGGAAAAAAAAACTCATCGCACCTCTGGTCTGTGACTGGAGGTGTCAACACCTTAAGCTATATACACACCCCTACACACATGGATTCTGTGTGTTACAGCAGCGCGGAGGACTTTCATCATTCTGCCTTGTTATGTTATGAAGAAAAATTACACTGCTGTTTGTTTTTGACGGGTTCAAATAACGCAGGGCATTTACATCCAAATGAAAAAACATTAACATTTGACAAGTAGTTGTATAGCAAAGAATAAATATATCGTAAAATTTATTTTTCCGTTATGCATATATGTGAGTTTTAGTTAACGAAATGTCAAAATATCTTAACAAACTTTTCAACAACTTTTGGTGAAAGCTCTATTACATAATATACTGTTTGTTTTTGGATTGTTTTTTGCTTAAGGTGTTTGTACATTTTTTCTGTATATATTTGTTGTTGTTTGTGTGTTTTTATAAAATAAAAAAAATCAATTTTGAAACAGTTTAAATATGACTCTTTCTTAAATTTTACATTTAGGAGGTTCAAGTTTATGTTCGATGGAAAGGTAACGCCGCCTTAGCAGCACTGATATGACCTCTGTGATAACCAACACATTTTCATCCAGTGTTAAAATAAGGGTCCAGACTGCATTGTGCAACAGAAGTTATTGCATCTGTGAGTTTCAATTAAGGCTAATTGCACGACCATGATATGAAAAGTCTGTTTAGAGTGGGTACAGGAGAGGGTACACTAGCACTATAAACAACACAAATGAAAAAACTATGACAGAAGGTGCAGTGATAGTTCTGGTGCGCAGATACTACACACAATTTGGTATTTAGACAAATTTGCATTGAAAAACGGGTAAAAGGTGTTATCTGTGGAAAAGTATTTTTTGGTGACTGATCACACGTGTGCAGGACACTGACACTGTCTCTCAGTCTCTGCAGACAGTGTCCAAAAAGAAAAACATTCCTCACAACGCAGTGCGAAACTACAACACTACAGATGAGACCAAAATAAATCTGTTTGTATCAGAAAGAGACTAGTAGGTTTTGTGTAAACCTGGATCGGAGTAACACTGTGACTGCACCGCGCCAACCGAGAGGCGTGGGAGTGTGTGAATGTGAGGCTATGTGAGTGCAAATCATGTGGGAGTGATGACATTATTAGATGATACTATGAATGGAAGTTTAGCAGTTTAGCAGACCTGCCGAGTCCCGTATCTGCCCTTTGGAGTACTGTAAAGCTGAATGTATAGATTTCAAACTTCAAATTGATTATCCATAAAGAAACACAGAATATTTCTCTCCAAATTTGTGCAACAAATGGGAAAATCCACTCTCAGAAGTGTCAAAAATAAATGTGGATAATACAAAATAATATATAAAATATTAATAAAATAAAAGAATGGATCTCACAAATGAATAAAGAGTTTTCTCTCTCTCTCTCTCTGGAGTTCCCCTATCATCCCTACATATTTTGAGGAAATGGTGTAATTGCTCAGCATACTGTTGTCATGCATGTTGTCATTAGTAACAATCAGCATGAAGCACTAAAAAAAGATCTCGCCCGATTCTATACATGCGTTTGTGCGGTTTTTTGGCAGCTGCCATTTTCTTCCTTAACGAACCACTGTGCTGACAGAAGACAGGGAAAAGTGGGGAGAGTGCTTTCATTCAACAGGTTTGCGGGTGACTCTGGGTTGCATAAATACACCTGTTTATCCACCTGAAAGATGAAAATGTGATGATAGCTAAGCGGTTAAGGCTTTGAATGCTGCGCTACAGGTTTGGATTGAATGTTGTGTATATTATGTGACTTCACACATTTCTGTGAAACTATGGATTCAGTTTGGACTTTAATGTCTCTTTTGTTCATTTCAGTCTGGGTCTGGACTGTTACTATGAATGAATTTGATCTCTGTACTTATTCTACCTGTTATATTCCCAACGTGAACTATCTGGTTAAAGAAAAACAAAACATGCATGTAAACCATTATGACATTTAGCTGCACACAGGTGCCGGTCATTCTACTTTATTTTGAAAAGAACACCCCACTGTTTTCTCCAAGTTCCGTCTCAGTGACATGTTCATGCTGTACATTCCTCTGTATACGAATAAATCAAGATTCATTCCTCTATTTGATGAAGTAAATATTTTCCACCCTGCTTTTCCGTTTGTAGTTTAAAATCTAAACTAACCACGTTTCCTATAATCTCTTTCAACAGAGAAAAGGCAAACGGGCTGTGACGTTATGCTTTCAGTAAAACCTTAATTATATTGATTCCACATTCAGCTGTGAATTGCAGCTGCAGCCATTTGTTTAAAACTGAAATAGCTGTTTTACAGCTGCATTCTGATCTATCGAGGTTGTTGCCAGATGAGAAATAAATGTGTGTGTCTCATACACATCCAGTTTCTACCAGTGTGATTAATGGATTCTGACCAATGTGTATGTGCTTACTGAGGATTTACAAAGCTCTAAAGTGTCATTGTGTTATTTGCCAAAACATGCATTTAAAGTGCAGGTTAATGGAAGGACTGAAGAGCGGTACATGTAGCAGCCTGAATAGACTTTCCACAGCCCTTTGTGAAAAAACCGTCTGACTAAATGAACTACGGCTGGGGCTGCCGTTACCACCTGCTATAAAGCATAACAATCGTCTAACCGTTCAATCAGTTTGATAGACGGACACAGACAGGCAGGTGGTACAGGTGTTACAGACACGCACACCAGACTCCTTTAAGAAAAAGAGCTGTTTAAGGTAAAAATTACTTAAAAGATAAATTATTTGAAAGGGATCCTGCGACGTGTCTGTTCTTCTTAACCGCTCAGAAACTTATGGAGAGAACAAAATTCAAGAACAAAAAAGACAAATTAAGACAAAAAGCTAATTTATTATAAGCTGTGGTTTTATTGTAACATATGGAAAATAGCAGATTACAGAATCACAATCAAGTGATGTAGTTAGACGTTAGTGAACCTGTAAGTGAACACCGGTTATATAAAGTAAGATTTACAGTTTGTTACACTTTTAATGAACACTTTCTTTGTTTTATGTTTGCTCTTAACATACACTGGCTTTATAATACTGTTATCAAGTTGCAAATTGAACAGCTAATTAATCACAAACAAGTCACATACAGAATATGTGGTCAAAAACAGTCAGTTAAACATTCAGTAGACTGTATTAGAATTTACTCTTCTTATATATTTGTGTATAAGAATATAATATATATATTAAAATATAGAGCTATACATTGATTGCATGTTTCTGGGCACATGTCCTGAGGTTGGAAAAAACATTAAAAAACAGATGTGAAACGCTGCATATACTGATCACAGACCTAATTTTTAGTTATGTAAGTTCATATTTTGTTGCTGAATGTATATTTGCCCAGTTCTCACAGTCTGCCTCCTTCTTAGTTTCAGACATAGTTCCTTTGCATCACTTGCTTGTTCCTTCTTCTGTGGCAGATGAAGAAGTGGAGGGCATCACCGCTTCTCATAATTGACTGATTGATGCCCTATGAAAAAAGAGAACAAATAACTTTTAATTAAACACATTTCTGCCTTATAATATTCTCTATTACAGTGAACGTGAAAAGTACATAAACAGATGTTTTCCTTATTTTCTGATTTCTGTGTAATTTTACACAAGCGTCAGCCATGTTAAGTCAGATCTGAGAAATACCACGATCTGACAAAGACAGAAAGAAAGACGTTTAAGGAAGTTGCAAAGAATGAATAAAAAAAAAAACCCAGAGGGAGAAAAAGGATGGAATTTGGTGAATGTGCTGATTCAAAATAACCAAAACAAATAGGATGTGGAAGTGCAACAGATAATGTAGGCTGCCCAATCACATCGTGAAACATTTTTTAAAATCATTCCTAGACAATAAAGACAAAGTCAAAGTCAACTTCAGTGTTGGAACTGCTTTAAGTACAAAACATACAGAGAATCAAAATGCTGTTTCCCTCCGGTCCCGGTGTTGACAGACACAATACTCAAAAGCAAAACACGATATATAACCAGAACACAACATGTGAATATAAACTCAGTGTTTGAACAGAACCCAGTATGTTTATACAGCATCATACTTAATGCTGAGTCTAACACTCCATAATTAAACTCTCCAGTTCTTAACATTTCTTCATCAGTTACTTAAAGGAACAACTATACCAACAACATGCTGCTAAATCTATACAGTCAGTTCACACTGAACTGGTTTTGAGCCATTAACTCAAAGATCAATCCCACTTTTCTAAAAGCCTCAGACCCTCAAACTACACTTCTTCACCTTGGCATTAGCACGTACGATTTAAAAAACGTAACCCATTTTTTAACCCATGAACTGAATCTTGAGAGGTTTTCTCCACTTTGTTAGCGTATTGTAAAATATTGTGTAGTACCTGTGTTGTTCCCCCCTTTATTTTGTTCACACCTGCAGCACCACACGTTACTTCTCCTGTTCCTCTACGTCACTGTTGTTATTCTATTGTTCTGTGTGCTGATGTTTTTCTAAAACATTTGTAGAAGCCAGTAGGTGTATTGTTGACATGAATCATACAGTGAAATTACACTGTAAACTTGTCTTATTACAAAATGTTAAATGCTAAATTCACACTTAGTATATGGCTCATGACAAATAAAATGGATTCACCCGTTTTGTAAATAAATAAATAAGTAAGTAGTAAATTTAGACCAGGTGATGTAAAAAGCTGCTGATTGTGATAGAATTCTATAAAAAACACACACACAATATAAATTAACTGTAACAACTGCTTTAACTATCGTTGCTGCAACTAGTAACAACGACGGCCGACTGTGGACGATCATACGATCTTTTAGATAAATATTTAGTGATATTACTTTCTTACTAAGTTCTAAGTAAACTAAGTTAATTGAATATAACTTTGATTTCAACCAACAATTGAACATAAAGTTGAAATATACTGTATATAGGTAAAGTGTCTAATGTTAAATCTGAGTAATATTAGTAATAAATGTTGTGTACTTCAGTTCCTGTAATAGACTGATTTGCCGGCTTTCTCACGAGCTATGACTTAGCTTGTCTGTGTTTTTTCTTTTTTATAGTGGAACAAATGTTAAAATCTGCAGCAGCAGCATAACTGGTCATGCAAAAAAAGTCAGGGAAGGAGGAAGTGAAAAAAGGCCTCCTGGGAAGTGCCTCAACTGCCATTTTCCCTCTTGGCCCTGCCAACCTGCACCAACCTGATCCTGAGGCAGAGCAGTGATAGTGACTGATGGATGCGATGGAAGCGTCTGCACCTGCTCTTTCCAGCCGTGTGTGCGGCAGATAAGTGTTGTTGAACATAATATGAACTTTACTTACAGTTTGCCCCTCTTATTAACCCTCATGTAGACGTAATTTTGGAAAAACTCCAAATTCTCCTTATTAACATTCTTAACTCTTTATTGGCGCTGCATAATTTTTACACTGACTAAAATACTTAAATGTCCATGTATTTCAAGGCTACACCTTTTCATTAAACATACATATTCTGGATGTCTTGGGTGACACAATTCAGACAACAACTACTTGATTTTTGGCCAAACAAATTAGCACTTTGGGATATAAATTCTAGGGAAAGGGTTGTTTTTTAATAAATATTTCTGATAAATGCAGCCTAAAAAACAAAATCTCTTTACGCCTACGTGTATGTGTGCGACTCAGTTTGTAGTATTTATTAATTCACAGTGTGTGAACTGAACCTGAAGAAGGTCAAAGAGACTGAAACTTGAATGTGTGAATTAAGAAACATCGCAGACCAAGTTGGTCATGTTTTTTTGGGGTTTTGTTTTTACAAAATTTTGTCTGAAATTCTGCAAAAATCTGTGAAGACATTTGGAAATAAATAATCAAGTTCACATTTCCAGGCAGCAGGATAGTATAGTGGTTAACACTGTCGGCTCACGGCGCGAAGGACCCTGGTTTGAAGCCACGGGTGTCGCACCGTCCAAAGACAAGCATGTTAGCTTAATTGGTGCCTCTAAATTGTAAATAAATTGTTTTGTCTCTAGGTGTGAATGTGGGTGTGGAGGGTTGTCTGACAGCTGGGACAGGCTCCAGCACTCCCATGACCCCTTACAAGGACAAGCGGTTAAGATAATGGATGGACTGATAATAGTGACGCAGCTTATTCCTGCTCTGTGGAAGTCCACTGTTATCATGTTATAAGATATTATTGCAAGGGCCATTCGGTTCTTTATTGGACAACAACATGGGTGTTCAGTGTTGGGGAGCAATTGACTATTAGTTAACTACATTTGCACCAGCTTGCTGGAAGGTCAAGTACATTCATATTTGCATAGTGATATTCCAGGAAACTGGAATTATCAGGTCCCCTGTGAAAACTATCTGGCACTAGTGCAACAACCCTACCTGGACCACTGGTTTTGTCATTTTGTCAAAGCCACTTAAAAATTGGTCATTTTTAAGTGGCTTTATTTAAGCGAACTAGATTCCCGCTAACCCTTCTTCAGCGTGAAGTAATTGTTGGCTTGAGAAGCTTCAGAGTAGCTTCCCCAACACTTCTACTCTTATTCAATATTTTTCTTATCGTCACCAAGAAAATACCAAGAAAATACAGACACCACAAACAGATCAAAAATACAACTTTCTAAAACAGCAGGCCATTGTAGTTTTTAGTCAACAACAGGAATAACTAGTGCATCAGCTGGGGACTATTTTCAACTGTAGTGCATTTACAGTATTTACAGTAGCGTGACATAATATGTGGGTTTGACGTAAAATAAATTAATGTCTATGTTTATGTTAGGAGTATGAAACCCAGCGTAACATCAGCTGTATGTACAATATATCAACAGGAGTGCTGTTTTTTTTAATGGGATTTCATAAGAACATGAAAAATACAGACTACAAGCAACGTTGCTGTTGTTTAATCTATCAGAACGAGAAAACGGTGACTTCTCTCACAGGAGACCCGGATGTCTCCAACAGGACAGGAGTCAGATATCACATTCACAATTAACGACTGTGCCTCCACTGCACTGTGCATATTTGAGATGGCAGCAGACACACCCAACATGTAAAAACCACATGAGAAGACAGTGGAGGCAGACAAAGAGCGGGAGGGGGACTGTGTGTGTGTGTGTGTGTGTGTGTGTGCTGGTGATACTGAAGGGAAATAGAGAGAGAGCGATATCTCTGGTGCTTTCCGTCTAGCCAGTTTAAACATTCTGCTGTACTTGTGCTCATTTTAATAACACTACAAACTGAGTCACTTTAGGCTGAAGGTCGGACTGAGCCTTTTTTTTTCTTTTTCAAAAGTTGTGAAATGACAAAATGGTACAAGGGAGGTTACTTCCCCTTCAGCTTTCACACACACAGATACACCACAACAGAGTAAACTCACACTAATTTGGCATTTCCCTAAGATTTTCGCTCTTGTGACACTGGGTGATATCACTCAGAACTTAATATCACGGTTAATACTTTAATTGCACATTTGTTGTACTGTAATCCAGGATCATTATCCCAAATTACATAATGTGCTATTTAACAAAGCTACTGTGGAAAATGTGTTCATTTAGCTTATAATGGAAAAAAAATACATTTCTGCATGTACTGTTTTAATTTTAACCACAGAGTCTGTTGTTCAGAGATTAAATGTTTATATACGGGAGACTCATTCAATGATTTCACAGGTCAAAGCCAGTGAACTAATCACAGTGTTATTCTGTCTTCTACAAATGACCTTTAATTACCAAATCACACAACTAGCAGCAGAAAATGTGTTTTGAAGCAATTGTGATGCCGATCAGATTACATTTCACCTTTTAATCATATTAACATTATTAGCATACTATGGTATTTTTTCCTATTTGTATTTTTGATCTCTTAAAATGTCCCAAAATCTGATGCCACAGTAGCAGCAGCTCTCTTCTAACATGTTGTAATGTTGTAAATTTAAAGAATGGCTGCACTGATCAGTGACTGATGGCACAAATCTCCCTTGTGCTCCTCTGTAAGCTTGAAATAAATGCAAGTGACTTCCTGCATATTTTGGTGTGCAAACATTTTTGAATGAAATTTGGTGGAATGCACACAAGACTTTCTCTTTTTATGTCTTCGGTTGAGTACAATGTTCTTTATGAAAGAAAAATAATAATAATCGTGTCTGATTGCTGTTGTGAAGTTGAGAGTAAAGTGAAATACACTGACCATGTAGAAGCAGTCATAGACATTAGTAGAGCACAGAAAACCTTTCTGATTTTTGAGATAAGCGTTAGATGTGCGATATAATAGCTGAAGTGTTTTCTGCTCTTCCAGTTTGGGAGTATTATAGTATTTTATACATGTGTGTTGCACATCTTAAAAGCACTTTCTTGGAATAATGCCAAAGAATGTCCGTTTACGGGAAACAGAATCTGCACAGAGCAGCTAGGGGTCATATGACAGTAGGTAAATAAAACAAAAGCAATATATACAGTTTCTGTGCATTATAACTTATTATAACAGAACTTTGTGCTCAACAGTTTGTTTTCCGAAAAAATAAAAATCTTGTTTTTTCCTGTTATTATTTCTGTGTTTCTCTTGATGAGCCTCTCTGTAGTATATAAGTGGGGCAGTCACAGGATGTCCAAATTTTCAAGTGGTCTCATTGTGCATATTTGTCGCCACCCATGTTTTGATGTCACTGAAGAAGAATGAACCAAACACGAGGAGAAACGCAGACTGGAGTGTCATGTTAAGTAAAATGGACGAAAGCCCAAATATGTGCCGTTTACTCCTCTGAACAAGTTCAGAAAGTCTCACTGACCACCTGAAGTTTACTCCTTTATTTCCTTTTAACAGTATTATAATAATATAATAATGCTAATTAAAAAGGGAAAATGCTGATTGTGACCTGGAATCTTTTAGAAATTAATTAAACATGGTAACCCGTGTTGTTACCTAATGAACCCAACCAGTTTGTTAACATTGCTGTAGTGATTGTCATCTAGTGAGAGATATTGTAGATATTTTAGCTTTCAGGAATTCTTGAAATCTCCAATGATGAAGAAAAGAATCCTCATATCTACAGTAGATCAACAGCACGGTATCTTTTTCATCTCTAATTGCAGGTGCGAAGCCATTTAACCAAGATGCTCTCCCGTCAGTGTTTCTTAAGTGAGAATTTGCCCTTCGTTTGACACATTCTGACAAGAAATTGCACAATTTACTACTAAAAAATAGCCTCTCTATACTTTCTTTCAGTAAATACGTTTCCTGACACTGTGGCCTTTATTACAATAACTTGGTATACATTTAATGTAATTTAAGGTATATAATTATAAATGTTTAGCTCTTCAGGACTATGATTCAAATAATCCAGGGGTCCGAATGATGGCAACAGTAAGTATCTGGTTAAATGATAAAGATTAGAGGTGTACGGTTATCCAGGTGATACTGGAAAAAAATTAAACATTGTATGTACATGAAAGCTGGCAGATGAACCTACTGCTGTAACAGTGGTGGAAAGTAACTAAACAGACGTAGTTGGGTATAGGACAGTTGTGTTACTAGAGAATTTCCATTCTGTGGTTATTTTTTCTTCAGAAGATATATGAGGGAAGTCATTTAATTTCACTAAACTGACCACGTTTACTTTGCACGTTAAGTTTTCTTATATAAAACGTGACCAGTTTATAAAATATGACGTTGTTTAAATTATTTTCCTTTCAGCTACAGCATTTAAACACTGCTCATGCATCAGTAATACATAATAATTACATGAAATAATAGCATATTTTGCACTATATAATTTCCTTCTAAATGCTGTTCCTGTGTTGTCACACTGCTTGTTTTTTGTCTATTTGCATGTATTTTCTTAAGCTGCAGTGTGATGAGTGCTCAAGGCCACTGTATAATTCTAAACTTTTAAATTGTTCTATACCACGGCCACGTGGATCTTATTTAATAATAGGCTCCAATATAAATACGTCTGTCATGTAAAACGTCTAAAACGCAGGCGTACTAGTATGTCTATGCCAAAACAGTACCACGCAACATATCATATGAACCCGCATGATTGAAGGTTGAGCAAAACACTGAACTTGACAACCAACCTGTGAGAGGTGGATTTTCAGTTCTGCCCTTTGTGTGATTTACTGTCAGTAGTAACCTCTAATGTTGCTGGTCACATACCAACATGCACTTGCACACATGCACAAACTCATAGATCGTGACGGAGGATTGTGTGTGGAGCATCATCACATAACAACATAACAAACACATTCATAACTGACGTCTGTATGTGGACTAATTAAAATGCATTGGGTAGGGTTTTCAAGCAAACATCGGATCCGGGCAGTATAATTTTATGTTTAAGTTGTTCCCTAGGCTCCTTAAAACTGGATTCTGTTTTATATCCACCATGGTAAGATGATGTGCGAAGAAGATGAGAACGTCCGATTTGAATCCCTCAACAAGTCCGCAGAACTCCTGGAGGGCAAACAGCTTTTGGGTGCATGTGTTTATGTGTGTGCATAAATTTGCATTTCTCCATGCTGCCTGCTTCTTTAAATGAAAACCCCAGCTTGGAACTTTGTATAATGAAATTAAGGATAAACAGACTAATCAGTGGTAGTATGGACTGATGCAAATTTACTATGAAACCTAGAACTCAGCCAGCATGTGCCAGCTCATGCTGACTGTATCATACATCATCATAACTGTATGAGGACTCAACCTTAATTAATTTTATTTAACTAATTATCACACTCTAAAAACTACCAAAATCAAAATAGGATTTTCAGCTGTTGTGTATGTCAGTTTCACACTGACTAATAATGAAACTCAGAGCTGGCTTCGCTGCAGGACACTCCTCATCTTACACATCCCAAAACTATGAACAGTTAAAGATGGAGGTAGGAGTTGTCCCCAAGATGTCACGTCATCTGGAAAATATTTTTGGGGGCCAGTGAAGGAAAACATAAACCAAAGTGAGGTTTATAAACGACAAAACTCAATGTTTGTATGTCAGTTCTCATGTGTTGCAACTTAAATCATCTGATGTTATTTGATTTTATGGATCATGTAAGAGAGAGTTAACAGCATTTAGAAGACACGATTTTCCAAAGAAGTTAACAATAACTGAGCTGAATGAAAGAATCTCATATTGAGATACCTTCTATATCTCAGCACTGTTTTTTCAGACACCTGAAAACAGGCGCTGGAAGCAGAACGCAGTTGTCGACCAAGTGGAGGGTTTGTCTAACTGATGGTTTGTCAGTACATTTTAAAAAATACTTACTTACTGTGATTATTTTATTACTTTAGGTCACCTGTAATCACTTCAGTTATTTAGTAGATCAACATACATGGCATAGTTTGAATGGTTTGTGTGCGTTAGTGTATTGTACATTGACGTAGTGCGTGGAAATAAAATAAGTCTAGAAAAATAAGTCAAGAATTCAAAGGCATTAAACGACTTTTTAAGAAACAAACATTGCTATGCTCCATTTGAGGAATCGGTTTGACTTCTCATTTAGTTTGACTGCGCAGCTGAAATGCCAGATCATCCCTCTCATCAGAACACAACCGCAGGATCCGTTACTAAAGAACATGCAGGTACCTGTTGAAACCTCAGGTGAAACTGTAGACTTCAATTTGGGACGGGATTCAAGACATGGTTAGTGGTTTGTGCCATTATTATTTTTTATGATTATTATTCATATTATCAATCACTTAATTATGTTATTAACACACGGAGAGCTTTAATCATAATTGTGTTTTAACTACAATATAAGAAAAGTCTCTGAGGAGTTTTAATTCTAAAACAATGCATGCTGGGATGTCTGTTAGTTTCACACTTGTTGAAAGACAACTCAAGAACCTGTTTATTGAATTGTAAAGTGCTCTGAAGATTTTTATAAGAAATTCTGACTTGAATGGACTTGAAATGAATAAAACATACTGTACATTTTTACATTAAGCTAACAAGAAAAGCTACGTTGACAACACTGAATTCCCACATTAATTTTTCACATAATGTTTTAAATTGTGCTTGTTGTCATTCTTCATCTTAAAGCGCTCAGTAAAATTCAATAAATTACTTGCAATTTGTTCATAATAAAAAAAACAAACACATTACCTTCACTTACTGTTGAAGAATACATTATACATTTTACAAAGCGTAAAATTAATTAAATTTAACCAAGTGCTTACATGATATCAGATGTTCACCAGACACTTATCTTGATCAAAATAATTAATAACAATATTACTGCAATTCATATTTAAATGTGTTCATTGTGTATTTTGTCTATTTTTTTGCAAATATATTACACTTAAAATATATGGGTGTAGGGAGATGGAGAGAGAGAGAGAGAGAGAGAGAGAGAGAGAGAGTAACCAACTGTACAAAAGTGTACAAAACAAACAACCACACATATGATTCCTCCCACCCCCATTTAGTCAGTTGGGTCAAATGTGAGGACAATAGGATGGATAAAAGCATTTAGTTAAAAAGTCGAACCAAACTTTTTTATGGATAATGAAAGATCCAAACGACAATTAGATTAACAGATAAATGTTTCAGTGTTAAGGTGCATCGCCACCATCACCTACAGTGGGTTGATTTGCTGTTCACAATGCGTAAAATAAAACGTGAATAATCCAGCTATACGTGACTTACTGAAAATGTCAGACCATTCTTACAAGCACCTTAATTGAGGTTAATACATTCATTCTTAAGGATGATTGTGTTTTTGTGAGTCCGTGGTCATGGTCACCTTCCATTCAGAAGGCTTCATCAGCTCTTCAAGGACTAAAAACAAGTCTAGTTTATGGCAAAATCTGAGGATGGGATTTGGACTGAGCCACTAAGGGAAAAAAGACAGAGAGAGTATGAAAGTGAAACACATTAGCCTGCTGATTTACTGGAAATGGCAAAATTATCTTTACTGATTACAAAAAACTGATGGTGTGAATGTATCAGAGACCGCACGTTGGAAAATGTATGAGCTGCATTATCTCTGCAAGTTTAATCACATCTTAACAAATCTGTTCACTTAACCTTCCAATCTGGTTGGTTGGGTAAATGTGATAATGATGTAATTTCTTATGCATTTTACTCTTTGTGTGTGTGTTTTTTTAGAGATGGCATAGAGTGTGTAAATACAGCAAATATTCTGCAGGGCTAAATAAATACTTGTTTCATGAACAAACTTTCTTGTGATATGATCAACATGACTTCTTTGATGCCAGGTTGCGTCCTTCATTAAACAAAAAAACTCAGCATTTAGCGTTAATAAAAGACATGTAACTACCTGCTGGGACCTCAACTCATCCTGCAGCCTGAACTCATCCATGCAATATGGAATCTATATTTAACGGATGAGGGGGTAACAGTGTTCAACTTTTATACAGTTTAGAAGCTTAAATGATGAATGTTACCATGAATGTGACGAATGAGGGCTTATTTATATGTGAAAATAGTTTTTCAGTTGATTTTTATTATATGCTTATAATTATAATAGTTAAAAAAATTAAGTTGACCTCATGCCAATTACCAAACCATCTACCAGAAAGGATAAATGGTTTGTCAAATCTGAACTAAATAGAAAGGGTTTTTTCAGATTTGTTTGTATCAGTTGTGAGGCATCTCTAAAATCAAACAATTCCTGTGTCCTGTTCATCTACAGAAAATTATTGTTGCCTTTATTTCATCCCCAAGCTGTAAAATGTCATAATATATCAGGAACTGGTCCAAAACTGAAATGCAAGAAGATAAAATGTTACCCATTCATCAGCTTTCTATTGCTGCAATCACTTAGAAAGAGTTTACTGGATTAGCCTCAAACTATCTCCCTGATCTACAACCATGTGTACGTAGCAGACAAAGAGTCTCACACTTCAGATTTTTAACCAAGAACAATGTTATTGTTGTTATTTGACGGAATATTTTGTCTCATTTATCTGTTTTTCCTATTTGACGTATGATTTCTCTGTCTCTCATGCTCTTTGTTTAACTACTTTACACAGTGTTAAGAAAATAACTTAACAGATAAAGCTAAAAAAGGGTTTTTTGAATTCTTTTGATTAAAGTCATGAAACTCACTGGATTTCACTGTGTTTTTTTTATGTAGATGTTTCTATTATGAAACAATAAACAGTGATATTGAGATTTCATCAAGATTCACCTTGAATGGCCTGTAAAACTTTGTGCTTTCAGGTTAAAGTTGAGCATAGATTCAACTGGATGCTATTTCAAATACGACAGCAAACCCTGATTACAGCCTGTATTCATGCTGGTGCTTGTTAAGAGATCATCTCGCGATGGCAAACATCTCAACAACAAGACCCACAGTGGAAAACCTGACAATGTTCAGGTTCAGGTTCAGTTCATGAAAACAAACAAGACAGTGAGTCAGTCTGAGTGAGCAGTCATAACTAACAGTTTAATTAAAGCTGTTACACGTTGTTGACTTGTTACAAGTAAAACTAGAACTGCAAGCAGTCATGAAAGGGGTCCGAGCGAGTGTTTGGTTTATTCTGCCCAGTGTCCCTATGAAAGTCTAGAAGAGCTGTAGGGTGTATACGTGGCACAGACAGACAGTTGTGAGTGCACATGCTCTATGGGCCCGAAAACATAAAAGCATGAGCATCATACAGGTCATTTTTAACTGTGGAAAGTGGAGGAATGAGATTTTTTCATGCACCACCAAGCAACTTTCATAGGGATGAATGAATCCCAGTTCTAATAATGGACAACTGGAATTGTCATGACTCAACTTGCAGATAACTTTAAAAGTTGGCAAAAATCTTAATAGACAGCTCCTTAAATATATTAATAATATAATGTATAAATTCAATTGCTTTACAGTATTAAACCATAATTCTCATTCTAAACTCAACACGTGGAAATTGTAGTTTTAAATGTTGGCTACCAGATACGAACATGCTAAGTGGGAGTTTTTCCGTTACAGCACAAAACAGTAATGATGCATAAAAATCATTGACACTGCTAATTACTGACATTTAGCTTTAATGTTTAAATAAGTATCAGGTATCATGTATTATTGGTAAAAAAAAAGAAGAAAGAAGTGATTTTATGCTTTTCTCCCTTTATACATCATGAGCATAATGTGATCTAAGAGGCATTTAAAGGTTAAATTCTGAATTTGAATGAAATTTTGGTTTTCATGAGCAGGACAGAGGTTACTGTATGTCAATTGTTATTTCATATATAATTAAATATGCTGTGATTAAAGGTTGTAAAAAATAAAATATAAAAACGTCCATGGGAAAATTAGCATTTTTATCTTTACCAGTACTATCGTGGATGAATGTTAAGCACAAATAGAAGTAAACCGCATTAACAAAACTCATACTATACATTCCTTTGAGTAAAACGCCATTTGGAATCTAGCGCTAGAGTAGAAAGTACATTAATCAAGTGCTGTACTTAAGTAAGATGTTTTACTACTATTATATTACTAAAAAAGTAAAATGCTAGTTACACATACATTTATTATAATAATCCAAAAATATCATATTTACTATTATAAGACACAAAGGAGCACATATATAGCAGCTGACTACTTTTGCAGTTTTTAAATACATTCTTGCAAATAAGACTTACTGCACAAATGTTTTACTTTATGTAGCATTTTCAGTGCAGAACTTGTACTTGTTGGAATTGTTATTTGTGCTAAATAATCTGAATATTGAAATCTATTATTGCAAACAGAGAGGCCTAATTTATTTAAACTCCCATATTTAATATAATCTTATTCTGTTTACTGTGATATTCCTTATCCTTATTTAATGTTTGTTAAAAATGCAGCCATGTGTGAAGGCATGTGTCTGTGTGGGTGTGTGGAAGTGGGAGCATATTAGACAATCGATGTGGGGAGGTGAGAGAAATTGATAATAATCACACAGAGACAGAAAGAGAGAGGGAGAGAGAGAGAAAGAGAGAGGGAGAGAGAGAGGGGTGAAACTGTAAGTCAGCTGACTTCTGGAAAAGACCAAAGCCTGTTTCTGTTTGCCCAGTAGGACAAGGTTACTTATTGGTTAGAGGACCGCGCACGGCTTGTGTAAGGGGTGGGTGGGTGTGTGTGTGTGTGTGTGTGTGTGTGTGTGGGTGTGTGTGGGCTGCCATGGTATGAGTAGTCCCTACAGTCCTACTACTGCCATCCAAAGCAGTTTGTAATTAGGCTGATTTACTGGAAGGAGTCAACCCCTGGCCTGGCCTGTTCTCTCTCTCTCTCTCTCTCTCTATCTTACACAATCACGCATGTGGAGGGGTGGATGTTATTCACTGGCATGATGGCACAGTGCCAAAACTACCACACAAAGAAGCAAAACAAGCACAGGGCAAACCCGGTAAATTTACATAATGAGCAATTATAGATGAAAAACAGCAACATCACTGACTCATCACATCATAATACGATCAATATGCTATAAACAGAATGATGCATTTAAAATAACACTTTAGAGTTTCAATAACCGTGTGAACCAAATCATGGCCCCATCGTTTCTCCTCTGTTGGTCTGTCATGTCTTCCTGCCTTCAGCTTAAACTACATAACTGCCATTTTGGTGTTTTCTGGTTCGTGTGAAGTTGAATGCATTGTATGATCTATGAGTGAAGTATAAATGTACATTTCTTCCTTCCTGGGGAACGTACACGTGATACTGAAATCTTTATCTCGTGTAGTCACATTTCTCACTTCAACCATGTAGGTTGACCAAACTTTGGGTAATAAATTACGAGTTGAGGAAGTCTTACTCAGTCTAAACAAGGAAATACGTCAGCTCTTAGTGATATTTTTTTTACAGAACACAGAGACTTGCCAGTCTCTCCTGCTTTCTGGTGGTATGGCTACAAGCTTTAAACTCAACAAAGACTTGTAAATATCTTGGTAGTTTAGATAACAAGGCCTTATAGATGTAGACACGGGTACTCAAATGTCAGTGATAACCACACAGCTTTTTCTCATGTTACACAATGAAGAATGGTAAGAATCAAATGACACTGCGGTAAACGTCGTCCAGTAGTTTAAGGGAGAGCTACAGCAGCATGATCATACATGATAGATGGATAGATTTGGTGGATTGTATAACATATAATTATAAAATTATTATTATTATAAAGATACAGGCTCAATTTCTTTATAGAAATCTTATAAAATTTAAAAATTTGAGCAAGATAATCAAGATGAGGTTGTAGGACAACTGGTGGTTTAACAAAGTTCCTTGGTTTTTGTAATGCTCTTTATTTAGAGCATAGATAAGATGATGGGGAACATAAGTCATTTTTGGGTTGAAAGAGGTCTCTACGTTATTGAAAGCAGTCTGTAATTAGTTGTAAGTAGTTTTGAATATAAATAGTTTTACAATTAGTTGTAAGTTGTAAGTAGTTGTGGTGGGGCTGATGACATTCAAAATGGTGTCATGAGCATATGGAGTTACTTTACAGGAAAGGTTCTAAAGTAAATATTAGTTATTTATAGAATTAAAAGCAGTGGGTCTAATATTGATTCTTGAGGAACACTTTTGTCAACCTTTGGAAACTTTGTTTAAACCTCAGCAAACAAATAATACCTTCACAAAACAATGTTTTCTTAGTGTCTGAAGAGACAGGATACCTAAACAGAAGAAGAGCAATTTAGTGTATGCTGTCCAGTGCAGTGAAGAGTGCTCCGAGCTGTACATTGGAGAGACGAAGCAGCCGCTTCACAGGAGGATGGCCCAGCACAGAAGGAGCAACACCTCAGGGCCTGAATCAGCGGTGTACCTTCATCTGAAGGACAAAGGACACTCATTCATGGACCAAAATGTACAAATACTGGATAGAGAAGATAGAATGAAACGTCTCTACTAGAAAGAAAGAAGTCCAGTTGCCATGACTCAATCTTCAGACAACTTTACCTACACAGACAATGTTTTCTTAGGTCACTACATTAATCCAATAATGTTTTTTAAATCAAATGACAATATATTGTACGTCCCTGCTCTCCAGAATGAGAGGCAAAAAAAGTTTTTTAGGTGACACCCACTACAGTTCCTAATGAGTCTGTTTGATGTGAGACAGTGATGTGTTGGTTTTTCTACATATAAAGTTATATTGTTATATTCTCTAACATTGTAAAGTGCCTTGAGACTTTTGTTGTGATGTATATATATATATATATATATATATATATATATATGTATACACAAACTGGATTGAATTTAACTAAACTGAACTGTTTAATGAGGTGAGGTGAAATAATGATTAGGAACAACTGTGGTCATTGTCAAAAGAAACCAACACTGACTGCCATGAGGAAACTTGAAACAAACCATCCATCAACTATAACCTCTTCCCTCTTCTGGCTTTGTTTTTTTATAATAGAACCACCCAACTTCTTCCTTTGCTCACAGCAGACTTAAATATAAAACAAAGGCAATATAGAAGAATAAACAAAAACATACAGCTGTTTCTACAGTATTTACTGAAGCAAGTGAGCTACAAAGACAAATCCCGGCTCATGTGTGACTTCCTGAATGAGTTGTTCATGTGCTCCTTAGGGAATTTTAGAAAGTGTGCCTAGTTTTCTCAAATGGGAAAGCAGAGCACTCTTACAGATTTGGAGTCTACAAGACTTAGAAATGGTTTTGTAACCCTCCCAAGACTTCCACTCACATTTTTCCTCATCTCTCATGTTATTTCAATTTCATAATGTGCATAATGTGTTGCTGGTTGAGACATTGCTGAAATGGTTTAGAAATTATGTTTAGATCATTGTAGATAGTTTAACACAGCTCACAGTAAAAGTGAATATTACAGCTCTTCCTCTGATAATGCATTCACAGGAATGGGATAGACGGACAGGAGGGATGGAGTTCACAATGACCTTGACCTTTAAAACTCAAAATAGTTTCATGCTTGTGCCAAATTAAAAGAAAATCACCCAAGGCATTGCCAAGACATCCAACTGGACAGACAACCAAACAGCATGATGCTTCCATCTTGCTTGGCCTATTAACACGCATTCCTGAGCATACTGTATGATTTTATGAAAGATATGTATCTGCCCAAGGCTTAAAATCTTCTTGTGCGTGTAGAAGATTATGCAATCCATAAGGTGACAACACAGTTTTTCCTGTATTACTACAGCCAACATACATGTCAGAGTGTATGTTGGTGTATGTGTCTATAGTGCAAAAGGTTATCTGAGTAGACAGATCCCTGCACTGCTCAGAGTATGGCAAACACTCAAGAAATGAGCTACAGCCATTTTCAAAAGCGTGGTGTGTGTTATTTATCATAGTTGACATGTTCTTTTTCCTGTGACAGAGGAAACACTTCACTCTGTCTACTACACCCTGTTTACTAGTGCTTAAAGTATGTAGTGTATCTAAGACAATGTGCAACATTTATCACTCTCACTACATTAAATCTAAGCTTGAAACACAGCAGTGACCTAAGTAACTAAGTAAAGTACTGTACTTAAATATCAGTTTGAGGTACTTGTTCTTGTATAAATGGCGTATTTGTAGTTATGCCACATTTATTTTTACTCTGCTACATTTATTTCATAGTTTTAGTTACTTTTTTTATATATACTATTGTTACAGATGAAGCAGGTGTCAGTACATAAAGTTTTAACATCTGCCCCATGTTCCCAGCTGCTGTTTTCTTCCCACACTGAGGCTCTAGAGGACTATATTTAATTATTTACTGTCATTTTCAAATAAATCTGGACTAGTCCTGCATATTTTGATCAAATTTAATGCTGTTTAAAATACCTTATTTTCTTAAAGCAGTAATTGTACTTTTGTACTTTTACAGCATGTACTTATTACTTCAACCTTAGTCAAGAACTTCAAACGGTACTTGAACTTGTAATAGAAGTTGAAGTGCTCTTCTTGGAGGAATTGGTACTTTTACTTGAATACTGGGTTCGTTGAAACAGTGGAGTTTGTTGAACAGTTTAAATGTGCTAAATTAATCCTAGTGGAGCAATTCAGCACACGGTATTTGAAAGAGTTTGGTAATATATAATTCAGATAATACATAAAGTGTATTGCATCTACATGTACTTGTACCTTTATCCTGCACTTGCTGCTTATTGCACTTCTGGTTAGACCTAAACTGCATTTCGTTGCCCTGTACTTGTACATGTGTAATGACAATAAAGTTGAATCTAATCTAATCTAACAGTAATATCACGTAAAGACAGTGATATATAAGTGACCCTCATGAGATCAAACTCCTGGTTCACCTGAAACCCCCGATTTTATGCTAAATGTTTTTGTGGTGCTGTGACATCTGCTGTGGGTGTGGTCACATGTGAGATGGGTTGATTCTGAAGTGCACATCTATGGCAACAATAACAAAAGCAGAAAAACAGGAAGAAAACAAGCACTAAACATGTAGGCTGTGGGACGCGTTCAAAAACATACCAAAGATTATTTGTTTTAGAAAAGAATGCATTCATGAGGTTCTTTATGCTTGATATGTTTTTATAGTAGCTGCTAATCTGAACCTCAGGCAAGCTGGCAGGAGCACAACTGAGAACTGCCACCTTCTAATTATTTCTTACTGCAAAGATCATCATGTTTTTCTTTACAAGCAAAGACACTGACACTAGAAGTTGTTTTGTCCCTTATCAATATTGCAATTGAACACTCTCCAGTTTTTTTTTCCTTTTTTAATACAAGTAAAAAAAAACTTTTTAAGAAAAGAACACACACACAAACATTAATGGTGCCCACATTTAGCTTATTTTAGCTTTGTTGTGAAAATGATTGGGCTATATGGGGAACTCTGGTAGAGCAGTTCTAAATTTGCATGTGATAAACATAGTCTGACATTAAAAACATCCCCTCCATCATGATAACATTATGGCATTGTGTTCCAAAACCCAAAACTCCCACATGTGACTCAAAGGGCTCATGCCTGCAAGATTAAATATTTTATCATGTTATGTGGGCCACTTACAGCCAATCGATGAGTATATAACTCTCAGATGATGGAAATAAAACTGCACAAACACATGATGCAATAAAAAAAAAGACAGCTGAGCCAATTGCCTAACCTTAGCTCTGCTGGATCTGAGCTTCACTGTGACCTACTCTGAGCTGGAGGCCTGATTTCTTATAAATCACGTGACTTGAAATAAGGCTGTGTCATGCAATTTCACTATCTGGCCAGAAGGTGGTGCTGCTCACAGACTGCACTAAGGGCATTTCTAAGAAACTCGCCTAGAGTTAGGAAATGCAATTTTGGGTTTCTACTCTCCACAACCCCTCCCAACTGTATCCCGGCTGCAGTCAGCTGGACAGATTTAGCACTGCACTTTACAGCAGCAGCAGCCAAAGTCACTGTGCTGTTTGCCTAAAACAAACAAAAACACATGAAAGTGTCACTGTGTTTTTCTTGAGTGATACTTTTCCTGTTTAGAAGTGAATTTTTTACTGGATGATATTTTGTGAATGAAAACAGAGCATCGAGCAGACTGTGGTTTCCACCTCGTCTGTCAGACAACACATTTTGATCAGCATACTTTCAAATAACTGTTTGTTTTAGACTCCCCAGAGAACCAGATAGGCGGGGTTCAGCACCTCACCACAACCTGTCAGTCACATGAATGTGACATAAAACAGGTTCTATCTAAAAGAAAGAAGAAAAAAAAAACTTGACATGACAGCATTTCGCAACATGCATTACCCTGCACTAAAAAAATAAGGTTGTCAACAAGCCATATGAAATTTGCCTTTTGTTTATGCACAGGTGCTGTTTTTTATATAAGAGTCTTGGTACTTACCAGGTCACACATGACCCAAAAATACCAGTAAACACAACAAGAAAAGATGCAATAATAAGGTTAATTGTGGTTAGGCCTCTTGGCCAAAAAGGGTCTTGGCACTTCAAGGGGAATACCAGCAATGCTGAGCTCAGAAAAGTAGGTGGTTTAATAGTGGTGCAGGTTCGGTTGTACTGAACAAGTACAAACCAGAGATGAAATGCTTCAGTGGGATGTAAACTCACAGTCTGCACCACAGCCATTGAAGCTGTAACTCTGAGTTAAGCTCTCACACCACGTAACGAAGCCGACATGTTAACGCCGCGTAGAAACCTGGACCACCGCTTACATGTGTTAAGTCATGACAGGGGTCACAGGCCAGGGTCAGTGTTTTGGGTAAAAAAAAAAAAACATGATGAAGACTCAGCTAAGTAATGATTGAACTGTCTCATTACACATTGTTGTGTTGTTGTAATATAAATTATTCAGTAACAAACTGAATTCAAGCTTCTAACTTCTGCTTACAATAAACATTCATTTCCTAAACATACATTTATTTGTCAGTTGCTTATGTTCATCTGTGGAAATCTGTGGCAGCTCATTAATTTGCTTCCCCTTCATCACATCTTTTCCACTGACTGATCATATCTGATAACTAGCACTAGCAAAACAAGACAAAGGCGTGCCTAAGCATCTGGATGCAATGACTGGCAAACATGATTATATGCATCTTGTAGTCATACTTGTCTGTCACAGATCTCCTGTGTTTAAAACTTTTACCAGACTATGGAATGGGGAAGTATGTAATATCTCTTCTGCCACTGTGTTTGTGCAGCGCAAACGTTCCTGTGAAGCTGTTACGTGAAGGCCCCTCCTGGTTGGTAGAGTTCACAGTAGATCAAATCTCACTGCCCTAGTTTAAAAGATTAATTTCCTGTTTTTTGTTGCAGGACTCTAATTTCAATAGCTCTGCGTGATAATTGTGACTAAAAGTCATGATAATATTTCTGTGTCCAATTGTTGTAGTTTACTCTTCTCTACATGCAAGTTAATTTTTAAGACAAGTTGTGGACAAGTCATGACAAACAGCAGCACTTCCTGTTCTCGCAGCATAAACAACAGGTAAGTACCCTGAGCAGCTGCTGGTTATATTCAAGGCTTTGATGCCATCTAGTGGTTGCTGATGAAAAAGGTGTTTTACAAATCTTGGTGCACTGGTGACATCTGGTGTTCACTTGTGAAATCTAATTTTGACTGTTCAGGCTTCACAAGGAGAAGCAGGGGACAGTGTCAGTGTAGCTTCTGTGAAAAAGTATTTGCTCCCTTTCCTTTTTATTTTGTTGCACTAAAATAATTAAAACAAAATTTACTGTTACACAAAGATAAACCAGGTAAACACAAAATATGTGGACTTGCACGTTGCTAGCTGCCTGGCCCTGTGTTAAAACGTAGGCCGAAAAACATTTTGGGCAAGTATTCTGTGGACTGACGAGACAAAAGCTTAACTTTATTTTGGACGGTGTGCATCCCGTTACACCTGGTGTAAAACTCACTTATCTTCTATCTGAAGGATCTGAAAACTTAGTCTATTCTATGATCAAAGAATCAAAACTCTGATTTATGCAACTAAAATCCACTACTTACACTTTGAAGACTCCTTAGTAATTTACAGACCTCATAATAATAATGTAATAATCCCCAAGAACTAAATGAAAAAGAGCAGGGTGTGAATCCAATTATTAAAATTCTGAAAGTTAACCGACTGAAGCCATCCAATAAATACACTAGAATAAAATTCACAATATTTTCTGCTGGAGTAGACAAACTGTAGTACAATAAAAGTATGAGAGAAACGAGAAACGTTTTTTTTAAAAGTACAATATGACCCTGTGAATGGAGCTGGAGAAAGAATAAAGTAACATAAATGGAAGTATTAGAGTAAATTAACTTATTACATCTGAAACAGACAGACAGACAGATGTCTGCAGAGACTGTGCCACACACTTGGGTCACAGAGTACATCATGTACTGGTTACAACAGCGGAACCTAGTGGTTATTTGCGGCACTGCGCTTTTAAAGGCTTTGTTTTCCACGAACGGTGCAAATGTAACGTTACCAAACAAGGACCGGTCCTGAACATATGCTTTTAAAAACGCGTAGACGGGCCCAGGTCGGGCGGTGAGCACGTCGCTCTCAGTGATTAACATCAGATCAATGACACAGCAGGAGATTTAGGCTTAAGGCCTAAATGGTGCTGCTGCTTTTGTAATCAGCCATTATGATTTATTACGAAAGCACGAAACCGTTCAGTCATTGTCGGCCTGTACTCCTGTCTGTGGTAATTATCACCTCACTATGAAACAATATCTCAAACATATGCAACTTTTGTTAAAAAAACACAGAAATAGATAAAGCGAACAAAAGCTTAATATATTATAGTCTGTAAAACAGTCCCACAGTGAAAACAGCAAAGGTTCGTTAAAGAGCAAGGAAGCCAAACAGAAAGACAAACTGTGGAAGAAAAGAGATTTCTCAACTGCCCACATCATCAGTAACCAGTTATCTGGTGTCATCGTTTCCGCGGTGTCACTTTACCCAAACTTCTTCAGAAATATATATATAACGATAAATAAAATACTGTACGATGACCAAAAAGCTGATTCCAGACAATGAGAGCGTTAGACAGAGCTTTAAAAAAAACCTGTTTACTTTATGACACATCATAAACCATCTGCATCTGGTGCCACAGGACGCGAGTCCACAACTTACAGTCTGTACATTTATCTGCATAAAACTCACCTTCATTTATGAGTCCGTCATCTTAGTCCATAGGGACGTTATGCTGTAAAGGAAAACCCATCCGCAAAAACAAAACCCTGGAGAGACTGAGCAGAGGATCAAACGGCTGCAGTGTGTCTGCGTTTGGTTTCGCTTTTATTTTAAATCATGCGAAAGCAGCAGCGCTGGCGCAGTAGGTCGCCGCAGAGCCGGGGTCAGATAACGGCAGCTCCTCGCTGCACGGTGCCACGCTGCAGCTTGTGCACACGAATACACGGATTAATGCACAAATTAATGCACAAGCATCCTGACAAACCCGAATTGAAAGTGAAGCGAATGCGGTCTTTCCACGGAAACAGGTGACGCGTCGGCAGCAGCCTGGAGCTTGTACTGCGGTGCTTCCCCTGAAGCAGAAGAAGGCGTTTGAACCCTGCGCCACCTGCGTAGATCCTGGGGCTTTTTTCTTTTGTCGATTTTTCATTCAGAATATTCACAATAATTAACAAAAAGATATAAAAGTCAAAGCGTCTTCCAGCTGCGTTACGGTTCAGCCATCCGACCACTGCTGCAGCGAGAGAGGCTCACTTCTACACCAACACTTCTACACCAACACTTCTACACCAACACACAACACATGTCTTTGATTGTGCTCGTTATAACGTGTTTTACTTTTCAATCTCAGTTTTCAAGTGTGTCTTCTAGTGAAATATAGTGAATCTGATTAGATGGATGGATAGAAACTACTGATCAAGGAAATCACCATGACTAGAAATGAAGCAGCAAAAAAAAAAAAAAAAGATGCAAATCTTAACACTTAACGTATCTCTGTGCTGAACTAAGCAAACAGCTAACCAAGTCAAAAATGATGGTCTGACATTTTATTAGGAAACTGCAGAAACCTTCTGACTGACATTAGCACCAGTTAGTGCTACATGACAATCTTCTTCAGAGCAGGAAAAGTGATTGATTTGACCCCAAAAACCACAGGTCAAGATCATGTCAAGTGTTTGAGAATCTATGATCAACTTACACGCACATAAATGTGCAAACACAGTATTTGATTAGATTATTTAAATTAGATTTGGCATTAAATGACTCTACACAGACATTTAAAAGTTGTGGTTTTACGCTCTTATAAAGCTGGATATTTACATCAGTAGAAGTCAATAAATGTTATCGGAAGACTGATCCTGTCACTGCAGATTTGTAATTGCAAGTTGCTTTAGAAATTGTCCTTAATTGTTTAATTGTGCACGCTTATAAAAAACATTCAAGTCTAAAAATACAAAGACATACAGTCTTTAGACGTGGAAAACATCTTATTTTCTGCATCACGATGGACAAAAACTGCAGAACACTGAACAATACGAACATATTAAACATGTTTTACAACATGCTAAATAGCTTATAAATGCAATTGCAATATAGGACATGTCAAACAGAAATATATAAAACAGACAATTGTTCAGTAAAATGCTTTAGAAAATCGTTTCAGTGTGTGACCACACAACAAAAAAACAAACCAAAACCATAACTAACTATAACTTTGATTCTTTGCTCTGATAATCAGATGTGTTTTCTCCATTTCCACCGTCTTCTTCTCTTTTCCCTTTTCTCCTGTTTGAACATAAACACACTTACTGGTGACACTGAAGCACATCAGTCAGTTACACAAAGAACAAAACGATTCACTGTTTTACGCAGAGATACACAATGACGTAGAAATACAGGTAACAGGTAACTATATAATATAAAATGTAAAAGACTTTTGAACATTTAGGTCACAGAAGCAACATTAGTGTGTAAAGTCACCTGTATATGTGCTGCATTTGTGAAATGGTTTCTGGCAACGTTTTCCCAAAGGTTTCTGGCAACAGAAGACATATGATGGCACCAGAAACAGCTATGCCTCCCATCAGTATGTATGGGAGCGACTTGAAGTATTGTCCTGCAAACAAAGAAACAGAAAAACTGTAGAAAACTTACTTCTTTCAAAGAGTGTATGTGCAAATATCATAAAAAAAATCCCTTTCCTACTAGCTACAGAGAAGTAGGCCTGCAAATATTTAATTAACAGTCTGAAATAAATATACTTACCCAGGTAAATGATAAAGGGAGCTATGATGGTCCCAATGCGAGCAGACATGGAGCAACACCCCATGGCTGTATTTCTAAGAACGGTGGGAAAGAGCTCTGACGTGACAGCATACACCACACAAAATGCTGCGGTGACGCCAAACTTCCCCAGCATCTCGAGAAATACAGCCACACCTGGTAAACCTAAGAAAAGAAGCAGTGCTGTGTTTAGCTGACGTGTCCCTCTGTGTTTTTAAGGTTTGTTGAGCTTGTTACAACAGGAATAATTACACCTTTGGTGCATCCAGCCTTGTAGTACTTCTAGTTAACAAATGTAACATGTTCATCATGATGTGAAGATATTTGCCGACTTATGTTGTCGACTGAGTGTAGTGTTCCACTGATCTACAACCTGCTTAAGGAACTAAAGATTTGAGCATTACCTATTGGAATGAGGTGAACACAGAGGATCATAACGCCTCCGACGAAGAGCGTGGAAGACTGGCAGAAGTGCCTGGAGCAGTACTGGAGAATTAACACAGCAATTATGTAAGCTGGAACCTCGGTCGCGGCAGACAAGAAGCAGTTTATGTAAGGGTCACCATGCAGGTTTGAAGTGTTGAGGATTAAACCATAGTAACTAATGGTGATGATGATCCTACCAAAACATTCAGAACAACAAATTGAATATATGAGATTACAGGAAACACTACACAAAAAGCCAAAGGTTAATTGATATCTTCAATAGGTAACAGTTTACGTGATGTTAGGAAATCATAGACGTACCACAGAAGTGAACAGAGTAATGTAAGAGAGAATATGTTACAGCTTCTCAGGATGACCAGGACATTATATTTCTTGTCCTTCAGAGACAAAGCATTTTCAATCTACAGGAAAAAGAAGAACAGAAGAAGAAGCGGTCTGAACCTTCCACAGGATTTACAGACATGGATAATTTATGTTCATATATTATGTGGTATAACGAGTTGCCTTAAACCTGAAACCCTGACTAACAAAACATCACAAGACGTTTAATGTTAATAATAAGGAGATTCACTAACCTCAGCTTGTGTAAAAATGGCCTCCGGTGGTTCTACGTTATTCCTCCTGGCAGCAACTTTCAGTATGGCCTCAGCTTCCTTCACTCTTCCCTGTGAGAGCAGCCAGCGAGGAGACTCTGGGACTAACCTGGAGGGTTGAAAAACAGTCATACAGCACATCAAAATGTTCAGATACGCACAGAGACACAGGTTGAAACGCACCAAACCAAACCAGTCTGTGGTGCCCAACCTTAATCCTTTAAGAAGCCTGATCTATCTCTACAATAGAGAGCATCCTAACCAGCTGTGTCACAGTGTGGTATGGGAGCTGCACTGTTGCTGAGTGTAAGGTGCTGCAGCGGGTGGTGAAAACTGCCCCGCGCATTACAGGGACTCCACTTCTGCCCATTGAGGACATCCAGAGGAAGCACTGCCTGCGTCGAGCACGCAGTATCC
>JAUYWH010000006.1:17688139-17715835 GCA_034779795.1 Ctenopoma multispine | reverse complement strand
TACCCACTTGTAATTGTATATATCTACTAGACAGACACATTTGTAAAATACACTGATCATAGTTAATACTGTATATTCTTTTTCATACTACTGTACATATAACATAACTTATACCGTGTACCTTATCCTGCAGTTGCTGCTTATTGCACTTCTGGTTAGACGTAAACTGCATTTCGTTGTCCTGTACTTGTACATGTGTAATGACAATAAAGTTGAATCTAATCAAATCTAATAACACTAGGAACATATCTAGATATCTGACAGAGAAGAAAAATGTACTTTTGTGTAAAACTTAATGAAGCCTTCTGCTTCTTCATCCACTGTGTAGGGGACAAAGGTTAAGTTTATAGGTGGAGAAGTTAACCAGATGGGCAGTTGCCAAACCAACCTTGGCACAGCCAGACCATGGATGTTTCTGACTGCAGTGTCTTTCACTGTGAGCAACAGTTTCCCCTGAGATGGCTTCTTTTAGGAGGCAAGCTGAAGTACTATGTGTTAATATTCTTACCACCACAGGGGGATGTAGATCAGGCCAGACGCAGCCATGGGTATCAACAACATCCTCCATTCACGGAGAAAGTATGCCGCTGCAGGCATCGCCATGTAACCCACAGCCGAGCCCATGAAAACCCCAAGGGAACAGAAGACCACCCTGGATTTTGGGCTAAGAATTTCTGTACCTGTAGGTTTAATAAAAATAATCCTGAGCCAAGAGCGAGGGAATAAACTCGTCACTGCAGAGGTGTTCATGAAGCAGCCTCAAATATTACGTACATACCCAGCACAAAGGCGACGATATAGTTGGAATATCCCCCAGCACCAACGAAGAAGAAAATGAAGCTGAAGATTTCCCAACTTGGGGAAAATATCTGTGCTGTGATCGCCACAGTTTGAAGAACCATCATGGTGAAGAGTGCTGGTCTCCTTCCATACCTGTGCAGGAAGGTTGTTGTTGAGTGACTTTAAAGTTTTCTAGTACCCACAACAATAAAAGACGAGACGTTGCTGTGCACAGTACAGACCTGTCAGACATCTGGCCTGAGAGAAACGCTCCCACCAGCACACCAATGTAATGGATGGATGTGGCCAGTGGAATTTTGTATCCATTCTCACAAACCAAGTCCCACTGCAAAAGTAGCACATTTTATTTGTCTTCTAGGCAACAAGTGACAACGGTAAGATTATTTTATCAATATGATATAACATTATGTAACATCCACAGTCTGGTGCTAGAAGTAGCAGAACAAAAGTCGTTTGTGTTCTGTACAATTTATCACCCTCCTCTTCTTTTCTGCCACTGTGCAATGGATATTTTGGCCCCATAGTCAAAATATATCTGCAGGGAATGTTCTCATTATTAAATCAGTGTGTATGTGTTTTTTTCTCAAAACCACCTGAAACCACCTGAAAAGGAAAGAATCAGAATATAAGTCTGTGGAGTGTCGGGGCCCTAACCCTATATTCTACATCTGCAAGATCGGGAACATCCACAATATCATGACGATGTGAATAGCTGTTAGCCTTCTTGTCTGTTCTCATGCCTCTGATTTCTAAATGCCTGCAATGGGTCGAACGTCTGTTTTTAAAACCTGTGGTAAGGTCCTTGGTTATATGCGTGATTGTAAACCTAAATTTGTGTAGCGTGTTTAATTTCATGACCATGAAGTGTGTATGATTAACATTATGAATGAAAGTTTGGCCTTTGACCACTTGGTGTAATTATTACTAGAGTCCTGGCAGTTTGCAGTCATTTAAGTTTGGACTTTGCACATACATGACAATTCCCACTGTTTAACTACTTTATTTCAGATTTATTACAAATTATAGCGGATTTTGGTGATTGTTTTAAGTACAACTGTAATGTTCCACAGTTTTTATGTCACACATGGTCATAGTCACCAAAAGGCCGCTAATGACCGATTGTATTTGGAAATAAAAGATCAAAGATCCTCAAAAAGAACCGAGAGGATGACTATTGCTCACCTCTGTGACAATGGTTGACTTGTAGATGCTTTCGCTGTATGTCCACCCATCCAGACAACTCTCCAAAGGAATTCCACTCACATTTACATCCACATTTGGGATGATTTTACTTTGAGAGTAGTTCCTGACAATTTCCAAATTAAGCCTCGAACACGAGCTGCGTTTTGTCACGCCATTAACTGTTTCTAGTGGTACTGTCACATTTCTCCACGACTCACTGATGCCGTATGTTTCAGGGATAGAGCACTCGTGAGCTGGAGTGTCACCTACAAATACAATGTAGATGCCAACAAACCCATTTGGGATGATGCTGACGGCCAATGCTAAAAATATCCTGAGTTGAAAAGGTCCCCAAGCTCCAAGAAAAGATGTAATGCTGTCGTAGTCTCTAATTTTTAAGCTGTCCATTAGCTCCCCTTAATCAATAATATTTAAAAAATCAAGGGGAATTAGACACTTTGTCAATACTGATCACTGAAGAAAGAGTCTTCACCTGCTGTGTTGAGCTGAGTTCAGGTTTTATATGTCAGATCCCCCACCTCTGGGAGGTTACACAGTTACATAATGCAGACTTCAAAAATAGCTTAACACCCCTTGAGCTGATGCTTGAAGTTTGGACTCCTTTCAAAGTGTTGTTGCTTTCTGTCAAACTCATGTAATACGAAAATGTATTGGTTATATAAATATCATGCAGTGAAGGATCCCTCGAGCTGCTCTTGTAAACCGAGTTAATCATTTTCAAGCAGGTAAAACAGTAATGAAGCCTGTCACTGTCCTGTGCAGCGATGCTTTAGTTATTTATTGCGGACAGGTGGATTAAAGATAAAGTCTGGTTAGTCATCAGCCTGTGAAGACGATCGTTCAGTACTTTACTCAGTAGTTTACATGAAAATAATGAATAAATAAAATGTCTCCACATAACAGAAGCCACAGTGCTAAATGTTCAAGAGGCATCGACAGCTCCTCTTCACAATAATATAATCTTTGAAGTTTGTTTCTATTAAAATAATACTTGAAAAAAGTAATATAGGGTTTGTATGTTCATATTTTAATCACATGTACTTTGTGACAAATATTATCCAATCATGTAAACATGTAATGTCATTTTACACACAAATACACACATGAATCATCTTCTTATCTTTCTTTCAACATTTATGAAAAATAGTTACTGAACTAACATTTTGCTGAACTGAGTAAAAAAATAATAGTTTTTAAAAGATAAAAAATTGCACTTAGCAGTCTATCCAGGACTACAGGGATGTTTGCAGATCATATTTGGGCGCATGTTGCATTGCTGGATTGCTCCTTCCTCCATTTTCTACACATTTCTTCTTTTTGAGTCCACTGCACAACCTGTAATTGAAAGCCAATGAGCAACACAGCATCCACAGAAACATGTGACACAAGCTGTATTTTCTACTTCTACTACAAGACAGACAATATTGTATGTGACTGACAGTGACCCGAGTGACCTACCCTTGACATTGTTGCATCTGCTCCACCGTTTCTGGAAGATCTTTATTGAGGGTTTCCGGAAGAAAGAAGTTAACCACAGAGGCGGCGATTGTGAGGCTTCCCATTAGAACATAAGGTAGGACTTTATTATAAGAACCTGTAAATAATAAGAAGCTGAATTTAACATTCACAAATCAATTTAGACACATATAATATAACAATGCAGAAAATGGGAAGTGTCTGTGTGAGACTCAGCACCTACATACCTAAATAGATGACATAAGGAGCGGTGATGCTGCCAATGCGAGCAGCAGAAGAGCACAGTCCCATGCCCACGTTCCGGAGTACAGTGGGATAAATCTCAGCGGTGTAGATGTAGACGATGCTGAAGGCCATGGTGAAGCCAAACTTCCCGGTCATTTCCAGAGCCAGAGCAACATACTGAAGGGCTAAAGAGAAGATATTTTAATTTAATATATATCTATTTAAATATGTTATCTAAATATCACAAAAGGAACAAATGCATTTTCTGTAATTACAATGACTATGGTCCTTTCACAATAAAAAGAAGTCTTACTATCAGGGATGAGTTGGATGAGCAGAAGAACTCCTCCGCCAATGACGAGGAACAATGACAGAAGTGCTCTTCTTGGACATTTCTTTAGCAACCAAGTGGAAACGACATAAGCAGGGACCTCAGTAGTGGCTGATAAGAAACAGTTCAGGAAGGGGTTTCCACTCAGGTTGGACGTGTTGAGCGATAAACCAAAATAACCAATATTTATTGCCATCCTGAAAAAAAGAAAATATATTAAGTTGTGAGTTGTTAAAGTTGTACATTTTATCCTGGTTTCTTGTTGTGGTTTTCTACACACATGTGCTGATAAATCTTCACTGATAATTGTGAATAATACAATTAAAAACAACAACTACTCACCACAAAAGGAGGCACATCAACGTGATGCATCTGATATTCTTGGATTTCAGAACATCGATAATGGTATATGTCTTGCTTGGAGTCATTGCTTGTAGCTGAAACCAGATGCAGACTTAAGAAGGTTATAAGAGGTTTTATAGTTCTAATATTAATTTATATTAATAGCATGTATGTTCATCTCACCTCAGATTCTTTAAAAATTACAGGCGGTGCTTCAACTTTATTTTTCCTCGCAGCATCTCTAACTATGGCCTCGGCCTCCTTCACTCTCCCCTGAGTGATCAGCCACCGAGGAGACTCCGGGATGAACCTGCGCAATCACAACCACAAGCCTCAAAAATTTTTTTTTTCCTAGAAGTCGTAAACAATTGTGATCAACATGATCAACATACCACCACAGTGGGATGTAGACAACAGAAGTTGCAGACAGAACAGCAAGCAGAGTCCTCCATGCTCTGATGCCGTACGCGATCCACGGTAGCGTCATGTAACCAATGCAGTAGAACAAGAAAGCCCCGAGAGTCGTGAAGAGTATCCGCATAGTCTTACTCAGCAACTCTGTTCCTGTACAACATAGAAATTACTATGAGAGCTAACCTAGCAGATAGAAAAAGCCAAATTCAAAGGTGTTTCCAAACATAGAATAGTGAGTACTTTACAATGCAGACCTAGGACAAAAGCAGAAATATAGATGGATATCTGGGAGGCTCCAACGAAGAGGAACATGATACAGAACATTCTCCATGAATGAGAGAACGACTGAAGCAGGACTGAGACACACTGGGCCCCAAGAGAGATGAAAACAATCTTCTTCCTCCCAAACCTGAAGGGAAATAAATGTGTTTGACAGTGATTTATTCACATTTCACGAGTATCATTACATTTTTTGTGATGCGTTTTTTGTTCCCTCTTACATTACAACCTATAATTTAAGTCAATGCAGTTGGACAGCGAACATGAAAAACAAACTTTTTGTGGTCAAACCGAGGAATGTTCTTGACACGCCACCTGACCTGACTTCAACTGAGTGTTTGTGTGTGTTTCACCAGACTGAAGGCAAAAAAAAAAACAAAAAAAAAAAAACGGCACTAAACAAACAGCAAGTGAAGACCTCTACAGCACGGGCTGGGTGACTTTGCAGACCCAATGATCTCAGCTCCTTCCAAATGCCACAGGACCTCTACAACTTAAACACTTCAAAGAGGTAACGTGAAGGGAGACTAGTTCAAAAAAGCATTTTGAGAGCAATTGCGTTGAAATATAATAACATACATTCCTGAATGTCTCCCCTCATCCCTTATTCGTCAACCACTGGGTGCACAGTTTTCACAGCTGCAGAAGACCTAAATAGTTAAACACAAGTGTTCCTCACTGCTGTGTCCTGAGCCGCGTGCTTTTCTACCCAACAGTATTGAACAGAGCTGAACTGCTGTATTAGTTTAAGTACAATGAGTATTCTTATATTAGATTATATTAGTAGTATTATCCCTTAAGACAAAGGCATGTTGTGTTGATCAGTAATGAGGTCAGTGTGAGACACTTTGAGCTTCATGAAAAGTGGAGAAAGTCCACTTTAACAGTAGATGGGGCTGTTGTTATTAAAATAATCAGGTCCACAAAATATTCACTACTATGTGCAATCCTCAAACACTAAACAGGTGTCCACTTGTTAACTGGTAATTTATTGTTTCCAAATACTTCAACTTTCACCAACATTTTTTCAGTAAGAAAAAGCTCTTAGATAAAATAACACACATACTCAGTAAGTCCAGTGAAGTACACTAATGTGAATTTAGATAGAAGTGATTAAGGATTAAATACCTGTCAGAAAGCTGTCCTGAGATTAGGGATCCAACAAGGTATCCCACAAAAAGAGTTGAAGATGCGAAGGGAACTTTCCACTGGTTGTCACAAACAAGGTCCCACTGTGAAAAGACAAACGAAAGGTTTCAAATATAAAAAGCACAAGGCGGGACAAGTAGAAAAAAAAGAAAACTGAAATGTTCTCATAACTAAAAGCTTACACAGAACAACACAGATGCACCTGAACACTGACCTCGGTGACAATGTTAGATTGGTAGATTTCCTTGCTGTAGTTCCATCCGTCCAGACATCCCTCCTGCTCCAGGTTGGTGAGGTTGACATCCTTCCCTGGAATGAATCCATCAGCAGAGAGATTTCTAACCACATCCAGCCTGTATCTGCTGCACTGGCTCTGGACCTCTTCACCATCAACTATTGTAAAGGGAATGATGGCGCGTCTCCAGTCTTCCGTTAAGTTGACGTCTGGAACGAGGCAGTGGTGTTTTGGAGCTGCTCCCACAAAGACGATGTAAAGTCCGTTGAAACCAGTTGAGACAAAAACTGTGTTTAGGAGGAAGAATGTGATCCAGAAATAATGACCAGTTTGACCAAGAAATGCAGTGTCCTCATCATAGTCTCCCATTCTTTATGAAAAACACCCTTCTGAGGGAGAAAAAACTCTGAAGTTCTTCAGAGTATGAGATGTATTTGTCTTAAAGTCTTCAGCTTAGCACCAGAGGGGAATGGTTGAGCTCTTTGTGAGGCACAGTGAGCTGGTCCCTCAGTGGGACGGAGTCACAAGTGAAAAAGTTTCCAGTCCCGAGAGAATTTCAAGGGGACAACTATTTGATCCTGCAGTAAGACTAGTGAATCCACCATCTCTTTCCTCAGCAGACAGGAAAAGAAGTTGTCTGAGATTAGTGTATGTGACATCAGTCAATCACAGATTTGATTTGATTCAGCAACGTAAAATGATCAAAAGCTCCCGAGTGGCCAATCTATCGCCTGCACCCCTGTGGGCAAAGTGGTATTTTCTCTAAACAACATTCCACACTTTTAAATACCCCAAAGAAGTGCACGTGTCTGTAATCTAAATGTTGCTAAGGAGCTTTAAGACTCTCGTTGGACTAATTTAAAGCAACACTGCAGTGGAAAGGCTGCCTCCATGTACAGCAAAGTTCAGAAGAAACTAAAAGCCTAAATGTTTAGCCTCATTATGTTTGTGTGAACGTACAATATAACATGTTTTAGTTTGCTTAAATATGTGTGATGTAAGTAAGAAGCATTATTCCCAAGTTTACTTCACATTTTGGAGTAAAGTGCTGAAAAAACAGTGACCACATGCCTCAGGGTGCAGCACAAGAGTCTGATCCCTGCACTATGCAGCCTCAGTGGCCCGCTTCTAAGTTTTAGTACATTCATTGTCACTCCTGAACAAACAGCTGAATCAACAAACACATGAATCTGCGAATATAAAGCAATGAAGTGTTTACAGTGAATCTAAGTTGACGTGATATCACATTTTAACCCTTTTGTACGCGTTCACTATGGTTTCACAGCTAAAGATGTCCCGACTCCATCTCAAGCTGAGCTTTCATTTTTACTGAGACGAGGTCACAGAGCACAACAGAGGTTACAGTTTACCTGAGCTGACCACAGTGCTTCTTAACCATACAAGATCCACCGGCAGTGGAGACGGTACGAGCAGTTTATCAAACACCTGCTGAACAAACAGAATTTTAGCAAACAGCTTTTAAACTGTCGAGTCTAATTAAGTGTATCTATATATATATATATATATGAAGACAACACTGAAGCAGCAAACCTTACTATTTCCTTATTTGCTCCTTGTGACACTGATAACCAGTTTATTCAGTGCTTGCGTGAACTTTTCTTTCATTAAGTTAATCAGAAATCTTTCAGCTGAACTAAAGGTGCAATTAATGTGTTTTCTCCATTTGCAAGACTGTGATATCTTATCTCTCCACACAGTGGTGATTAAGCAAATCAGCATATGACCAGATTAGATCACAGCCATCACACAGCCGAAGACACGCAGTCGTTTTCAGTAACAACCAGGAACAAATGAAACTGTGTGAACAGATCTGATTCAGGTGCTGTGGTATCGTACATTTATTACAGTAGCCGGACCGAGTTTCTCAGAAGCAGATAATGAGCTTAAATGATTTGTTCTGACCGAGCTACGAGAATCACGTCACAATAAAAAGACTGCTGCAGTTCAGAGCCTGTAGCACTGAAAATGATTATTAACATAAGGAACTGAAGTCACGTCTTGTTTTTAAGACGACATTATCTTGTTTTTGACAGTGTGTCTTTTGTGATTCTTTGCGTTTACATGTTTTGCGTCTTATGTTACACCGTGGAAATTTCAGGCCACCTTTTGTTTGCGAGTTGTGCTTCATGCTCATGTATATTTATAGAAGAAGGCTTTATTGGCCAAGTATTCAGGAATGTGCTTCCACTCAGAGACAGTCCTGGAGACAGTAAATTGCTGAGAACTCATAACCCTCCATAAACAAACTTTTGTTTATTTTTATGATCTTATTGGGGCAGCATTACATGTTACGAGGGATCTATATGTATAGGGGTTACATTTATGAGACAGAGAAATGCTGCACAGGACGCTGGAGGAGAACAAAGAAAAGTTGAGCGACGTTGGACCAAAGATAATTGTGACTCTACAGAACAATACAGGACATTATTTCTGACGAGTACACAGTAGGTATTGTGGAAAATCCTAAGTTAGTGGTGCAGCGACACGCTCTCTCTGTCACTGTGTAACGATGGTCTTTTAATACCCAGCAATTTGCTTTTTGATTCTTCCTGTTTTCAGTTTTCAATTACATTTTCAACTGGATGAGTTTTTCCACATCACACGACGTCATCTTGTTTCTTCAAACAAGAAAGGTTTGGTGGACCTTTCCTCCAGATGACATCATCTGAACCCCTGAGAGTGAAGAACTCCTCCAGGTACCGGTCATACAGAGGGGGGTGGGTAAAGCATGGAAAGAAGCTGAAAATTGTTGGAGTTGTCCTTTAAGTTTTCAAAAAATAGAATCACAATGAGATAAAGACAGATGTTATTCTGCATCTGGCTGGTTTCCAAGTTACTAACTCGAAGACACGACGCTTTCATCTCATCCTCACATCCTGCAGGAGAAAGCTGTGGTTTAAACTGAATAAAGTTATTAAGGTTGGATTCAAACAGGAAGACCAGAAATGAGAAATCTATTCAGCAGCCTTTCCTACAGGCTGAGACAGTGAGGTCAGTTAATCATTGAGCATTTGGGAGGAACAGCAGACTTCCTGTGTTGTGGTTTAATCCACCTTTGGATTACACAGATTGTTCATTTAAGAAACCTCGGATTACTGTAAAACAGCGGGTGGCATGTGGGACGGTTTAAAGGTAAAACAAAACCGCTGCTTCTGAAATGTCCACAGCAAAATCCTTTATTTCAGTTTCTTCTTAACGCTGCCACGTTTGGTGCGTCCGGTCCCGACCGTGCGCGACAGCAGCCGCAGGCGACATGAGCGACTACGAAGCAGCGACAGCCTTCCTCGGAGAATGGGGACGCTTCCAGAAACAGGTGTTTTTCCTGCTCTGTCTGAGCATCATCCCCAACGGCTTCACCGGCCTCTCCATCGTGTTCCTCGCCGACACGCCGCCCCACAGTTGCCTCGTCCCCGCACACGTCAACCTAAGCGCCGCATGGAGGAACAGCAGCATCCCGCTGGAGAGACACGGTCAGAGCGGCGCGTTGCAGCCCAGCAAGTGCTCCAGATACAAGCTCGACGATCTAGTTCGTTTCTCAGACAGAGGCTTGCTGCCAGGCGTTGATGTTAATCTTTCTAACGTGCCACAAGAAGGCTGCTTGGACGGCTGGGAGTACGACCGCAGCGTGTACATCTCCACCATCGTATCTGAGGTTTGTGGAGGCTGCGTCTGTTTCCAGCGAGGGGAAACTTATTTAGTATTATAGTGATGGAATTCAAGACAAAACAACATTTCATCCTGATGTCAGAATAGATGTAAATGTATTTTCTACAGGTACAAACATGGAATTCACGTTGAACCGTTAGAAGACATTTCAGTACATTTCAACAATCAGAAAAAACTACAAGACAATTAAAGCTGCAACATCATCATCAATTCAGGAAACCCTGAACCCTAACCCCAATAATGCAAATGTTTAATATTACTCTGTTCCTTCCGAATAGGTCTTTAATCTTAATCTAATGATGCTGCTGGATTGTCTGTGTGTACTTTTGTGTGTGTTTTCTGGCAGTGGGACCTGGTGTGTGACGACCGGTGGAAGAACCCGCTGACATCGTCTCTCTTCTTCTGTGGAGTCCTCACTGGCTCCTTCATTTCAGGGCAGCTCTCTGACAGGTGACGGACAACAGGCTCACTGTTAGCTGTCCCTTAGGTGGACATGTCACTTAACACAATCCTCCCTGTGTGTGACAGACTAATGGGTGTAAAAAACAACACATCTGTCGCACTGACAATGACCAGATTTAAGTTATTACAGTAGTTGTTCCTGGGTTTCATTTCTTTTTCAGGTACGGCAGGAAAATTGTGTTGTTTGTTACCATCGCAGTTCAGACAGTGTTCACATTCATCCAGGTCTTTTCTCAGTCCTGGGCCGCGTTCTGTGCCCTGTTCTTTGTTGTGGGACTGGGACAAATCTCCAACTACGTGGCTGCATTTGTGTTAGGTACTTTGATTCACCTCTGATTCTCTGATGTCATAATTAAGAGGAAGTCTCAGAGTAAATGACTGTAATTCACTGCTTGTGTTTTGAATATGTTCTTCTCTCTTGTGCTAAGGAACAGAGATACTAGGTCCACGTGTTCGGACCATTTTCTCCACGGCGGGTGTGTCTCTGTTCTTTGGCGTGGGCTACATGCTGCTGCCACTGCTCGCTTTCTTCATCAGAGACTGGAGGAAGCTTCTCCTTGGCCTCACCTTGCCTGGTGTCCTTTGTATGCCTCTCTGGTGGTAGGTAGGTGTGTGTTTGCTTGTGTGTGCTAAACTTGTCAAAGCTTTTAATACTGACAAGTTTCCGGAAGAACTGGAGCAGTGCAGACAAACGAGTAATTTGAAAATGCCTGCTTCTTGTGATCCTAATTCTTTCACTACAAATGAAATACTTTCCAGATTAGTCGAGAATAACCATCTGCAAATCTTTTCATTTGAACAAAGACATATAGAATGACTGGTCTAGTGTCATTACGACATCGTCAGCCTCTATACTATCAACATTATGAACTGTTTGGTGGCTCTTACCTTTATTGAGACACTTGATTTGTGATAACAAGGAGTCTCATTGAGGTATTTCGGTTCTACAGCATGTTTTCCTCTGTAACAGGGGGTTGAATGCTTCTCTCTCTGTCCACTCTGTTGTGCGATGAGGCAGGTACATCCCAGAGTCTCCACGATGGCTGCTCTCTCAGGGACGAGTAGAAGAAGCTGAGGCCATAGTAAGAGATTTTGCTAAGAAGAACAAAATCCAGCCTCCGCTGGTGATCTTCAGTTCTCCACAGGTGAGATCTCACTGAAATGAGAGACATATGATGTCCTGTTTTATCATGGCAGTATTCATGTTTTATACTGGAAGATTATGATATAATTATTTGAATATCTTTTTGGGAAATTAAATGTGTTTCTTGTAACTATGAGTTTAGTTTAAAGTTACTGTTCATACTTGTACCTGATTGACAGAAGTGGTTAACAGACAGTTAAGGTACCTGACAGTCTGACAATCACTGACCGTCACTACAAAATGTGTGCAAAAGAAAACTTACTCTCTCTTAAAAAATCTCTTATGATAATATTTTGACAAATCAGAATTCAGTATAGCACTGAAATAGTAATGAACAATAGATGTAGTGCTCTTTTCTGCTGACTACACAATAGTTGTGTGACCAGATAACCTTTATACTTAAGCCATGTAGATCATCTTTCTCTTTGCATGTTTACTTCGCAGATGAGAAGTGTGAACAAAAACTAAAGGTTTAGGGTTCACTGATCGGTGTAACGTAATCATTCACCATTCTGCACATCAGCGAACACTGAAGTGGACGTTAGCAGACAGAGACTTGGCCAAGATTTACCTGACAGGTTCCCCCTGTTACTGGAGCTGTCTGCCAGCCTGTCCAACCTTCAGCATCAAAACAGTCTCTTCAGTAATGATTAAAGGAAATGTCCTTTGCTTTACTCTCGTTTCTTGTCACCCTGCTGGGTTAAATCCGTCTTTTTGCTCATGCCACTCCTCCATTCGCACCTGACCTTTGAAATGTTATTTCTTCTACTAACAAAAGAGCCACATTTATGACCTTTCCTCTGCTTAGATGCATTTCTTATCCTGCACCTTCCTCCTTGGAAACATACAATGAACCTTGTGCTCGGGTCACAAAGCATTGCTTGTTAAATCGGATGGAAAATGCTTTAGAAACATAGTTTAGTTTATAATTCATACGTGAAGCACAATGACTGTACATTCATATCTGTCCAGTTAATGGCTTAAGAGTTGCTAGTTTATGTTTATTTCCCCCGTCAGGAAAATCTTTATTTTGTTACACTGACATTTCTTTTGCTTCTTACTCACTACTGGAAACTGGATGAGATGGTATTTTTATCCCTGGCTTTGTCAAACTAGTCCTTAATACAGTGGTTTATGTGGGATTGGTACAGTCTTCTCTATTTTTAGCAATCTTTTATGAAGCTACAGGCTGACTTCTTAGTTATTTTCTGAATCCAGGGATGTACAGTTTGACAAATTACTGTGAGAAAGCGCTGAACGCTGGTCGGCAGCGCACGCATGTTCTCCCAGTGTCTGCGTGGGTTCTCTCCAGGCACTCTGGCTTCCTCCCACCATCCAAAGACATGAATGCTAGATTAACTGGTGATTCTAAGCTGCCCATAGGTGTGAATGTGAATACTGTCTTTACCACTGCGACCCTTAAGAGGACAAGCAGTTAGGGTGATGGACGTTTGAAGAGGCGCTGATAAATGATAGTATGATCAAATGTGAACAGAATTAAAGGACAAAACCATCTCTTTTTGCTCCTCATGGTTTCGTTGCACTTTGAACTTTTGCCTCTATAAACTTCCGACCCTTGTGTTTTGTGGGTATGTGCACAGCGTGTGGCCATGCATTAACAAGCGTCACTCAGATGAAATTACTTCTAGATGGATGGCTCTGCTTGTTAACGGTTTGTTTTTCCACGTGCTCTGCCGCCCCACAGAAAGAACAGACCGAGCGGAGGAAGATTCACAACATCTGTGACCTGCTACGTTCCCGAAACATCCGCTGGATCTCTGTCACGCTGTGGATGGTGTGGTGAGTCCCCCGCCGTCCCGTCTAACCTCCACATTCAGTACACTGACCCTGCACATGCAAATATGCACAGCGTTACACCCATGCATACTCACAGTTTGAACCTGCTCAGGCGACTAACGACACATAACGACCTGTCAGGTGCTGTAAAGCCCGCAGCCAAGATCAAAAGCGGGGCTTATGTAACTGCACAGCGTGACGCCTCTTCTTGTGCTCACTTCCTCGCTGTGTCTGAAAACAGATGTAGCTTGATCTTTGTTTGAGTTAGAAACAGCTCCATTTAGTCTTGTGTGAATAAAAAAAAAAAAAACATCAGGAGGTGGATAACTTCAACTTGAGTGTCGACATGGTGTGAAGGTTTTGGCCTAGATGTCAGTATGTGAAAGAAGTTCTCTCCACAGGAACACAGTGACCATCGCCTACTTTGCTCTTTCCCTGAACACGGCAAACCTTCACGGTAACGCATACTTCAACTGCTTCCTGTCGGCAATGGTGGAGATGCCAGCCTACACTTTGTCATGGGTTATGTTTCGCTGGTGTTCCAGGCGACTCAGTCTCTCCTTAACCCTCTTGATGGGAGGAGTATTCCTACTCCTCATACAGCTCATACCAGCAGGTATGACTCTTCAATGTTCATGTCTCACACAGACACATGCTTAACTTGAGATGTTCTCTTTGTATGATGTATCCAGTTGATGTGATTAATGTTTCACATGTAACCTCCTGCAGTTTTATATTTTATTCCCTGCAGACCTGGTTTCTGTAGCCATAACACTGGAGATGATAGGGAAGTTTGCAGTGACGACAGCGTTTGCGATCGTGTACGCCTACACGGCCGAACTCTACCCGACTGTGCTGAGGAATACGGCTCTCGGCGCCTGCTCCATGGCCTCCAGAATAGGCAGCATTACTGCTCCCTACTTCATTTACTTAAGTAAGACATTTCCTCTGCCTCAAGTATCTAACACTCAGCAATCTGCTGGCTGTCACTATCACTGTGGGATAAGACCTAACGGGATAGTATTTGGGACGTCTAAGAGTCCAGCTGTTTTTTTTGTTTAGTTCTTGCAAAAGCAATGGTGGGGGCGGATGTGTCACAGGACTAACACACACACTTAATCGTCTTTATCCTGTGGGAAACTGGAACATCTGAACACAGAAAACTGTGAAAACTCAGAAAAATCCCAGACAGCTGTGTCAGTTGGGCTCAAACCAAACACTTGCTGCCTGTGTGAAAATGTGCAACTGAGCACATTTGTCTTTAATATTTGTACATAAACAAAACCAGGGTTTTATAATTATCCTAGCTGTAGACATTTATCTACTGCAGAAACAGGGGTTTTCAACAGGAATGTAGGTGAGAGTTTGTCTGGTTTCATAATTACTGCAATGTTTTGGTTGATCTCAGGCTATTTGTGGGAATATTATATACAGAAGTGAATGCAAAGTTTTTTTTTAGCCAACTGACTTGCGTTAACACTGCTAGAAACAAGCTGTTACCACAAGAACAATAGTCACTAGAACAGAAACATAAATGACAGCTAACATTTAAAATGGAAAAGGTTTTGTTAAGATTTAATTTACAGATGCAGTCACATCCTTTCCAGTTACTACACCTTTTGTGTTTTTGCTTTTAACTACTCTATGGTCCCATTGTAGACAAGGCTGCTTTTCACAGTCCCCTCCTTTGATGTCCTCCCCCAGGAAGCTACTCCGTTTCACTGCCTTACATCCTCATGGGAAGTCTTACAGCTCTGGCAGGGTTGCTGAGTCTCCTGCTGCCTGAGAGCTTTGGAATGCCTCTGCCAGAAACCATCGCTCACATGCAGCACTTCCCCGGGTAAGACGACATCCTCCAGTGTTTACGTGTCCTAGAGACTAGAGTTACGGACAGCGCGCATTGTATTTCTTTAACCCTGTGTCATTATAATCATACAGTATATAGTAATCATACGCGCTTTTATGACTGCACCACTGTGTTTTTTTCTCTAGATGTTATAAGAAGAGAACATACACAGTCCCCCACACCGAAGAGGAGGAAAACATGGGTGAAAAAAAGTCTCCGGTTGCCTCTTGAACAGGGAGAAGCGCTAACATCCAGTCTGAGCTGAATTATTTGACAGATATCACTTCTCTCTTTCTGCTAAAAGGACATTTTTCAGTTCAACACAAAAAGGACGACTACTTTTAATATGTGAAAGGGAGTTACTTCAATGGGACCAAAGAACATTGGTTATTTCAACAACATAATGGTGCCTTAAAACATCTCCACAAAAGAGAAGTGTCTTCTGAAATCTCAAACTACTGCTCAATCTAAAAAATCAATAAAGTTTGCAGAAATCACCATATTTACACAGTCCTGCTATTCATGGTTGTAAAATGAAAATATGCCTACATTTCTAATACTCTGATAGCAAATTAATCAGAACCAGAAACCACATGTACAGCAGCAGTTTCTGTTTCACATTTAACATGTGCATAAATATCTATATAGATAAATTTACACTGAGATGTCATCGTTGTGCAATAACGACTTGCGAAACTGGATAGCATATTTAACACAAAATACAACATTTTCATTGTTTTATTAGATTTGTCTGCATTATAAAGCTTCTCTTTCCACATATCTCACGTACGCACAGAGGTTATAATATTACAAAAACACTTTTAAGATAACTACACAAAGTCATAGAATTAAGTCAACAAAGACACCACCAGGAACAAAACATTGTCAGTAAGACAGTGTTTGGTATTGGTTTCTGTAAGACTGTATGTTATCAATGCCTTAATGTTACTTCAAAATGGTCATTTGTTCAGGTAGATGTTCATCAAGCTCTAATGACTTTAGTTTCCCATCTTAGTAATGTAATGCCATCAATTCTTCTGGTATAGGTCCGAACAGAAATCTTGAGTAAGTCGTAGCAAAAATAAACAATATTAGTAAAATATAAAATACTTATTAGTAATTTATTCATGTTAGTAATTTTTTTTAGATGATTACAGTTGACTTTCGAAAAGCACCACAGGTTTTGAGTTTTCTTTTCTTGTGACGAACGGGCACTTTATGCTGCTGGGACAGAAGACAAAACAGAACATGATGTGTTTTAGCAGAGGTGGTAGAAGTACACAAAGTCAGTGCTCGAGTAAAGGTGCAAGTACCTGCCTAAGTACTTCAGTAGAAATAGTAGTACCAATTTAAATTTGCTTATGAATTTACTTAGAATGACAAAAGTACAAGAACTCAGATAAATGTATTTTAAATGTTAAGTTTTATTCTGTGATAACATAAATCTAATTAAAATGTATCCAACAAATTCTCACTTTGAAAATTATGACGGAAGATTAGTAGTACTTCATTAAAAATAAAGACTAAAGTTATCTAGTGATTTGTGTGGATCAAAAAGCAGATTTTAAGTAATTTCTGTACCTCATGGTCACCTCATTATTTACTGTACTCGTTACTAAAGCTGTAAAATGTAGTGAAGTTAATGTAAAAGTAAGATAAAATGGAAATAATCCAGTGATGTGCAAGTATCTCAAAACTGTACTTAAGTACAGTACTTGAGTAAATGTACTGAAAAATAATATTCTTTTACTTTTTCTTAATTATCAACTTCATTATCGCTGTCACAAACAGGTTTGTTCACAGTCATGTTCACAGTATGTTTTTTTTGATGGTTTATATTAAAGGAATAATCTGTCATGTGTTCCGTTTTGTGGCTTAATACAGATTTATTAATTTATAATAGCATTTAGTAGCAGAACATTGCCTTTTTTGTTTTGATATATTCTGACTTACATTTAAAGTAAGTTCTTTTAGCTGCTCCCTGCTCGGGGTCGCCACAGCGGACCACTCCGCATATTCATTTGGCAAGGCAAAGAATGAGAGCTCAAAGTATTTTCTTTCTTATCGAGCAGTGAGTGAGACAACATTTAAAATGTGCAATAAACTGATGATTATGTTCATTCTGTTGCCTGCAATATTTGCAACAATCACAATGTGCCACCGAAATGCCGAACTGCTCTAAGAACACAAACCTAAACCTAAAATCCATTGTATATTATTACAAGGTTGACATAGAACAATCTTAAGAAAGGTCATCTCACCTTTCTCTCTTATGCATCTCTTCAATAGTTTGAGGCAGAGGTCGTGCAAAACTCTCTGGAAGGAACAAGGTGGCAAAGGCGGACGCAACAGACAAAGTCCCCAGTGTGATATAAGGAAGGTACTTAAAGTACACACCTGTCCCAACAAGAAAGTTAACTTTAAATTGTTTATAGAACATTCGTACTACATTAAAAGGGGAAATCAGATTCTTATCTGCGAAGTTAATCTCCATGCGTTAAGTTAAACAAATGTTAATAGTTATTATTTATGACCAGTTTACTCACTCAGCTGTAGCAAAAAAGGAGCAAGACAGCTTCCCACTCTAGAAGCAGTCGTGCACGTTCCTGTTGCCGTGTTCCTGAGCACTGTGGGAAAGAGCTCTGCCGTGTAGGCAAACATCAGGGATGTGCCAGTGGTAAGACCAAATTTTCCCAGCATCTCCAACGCAACAGACAGCGCTGCTAAACCTGAATGACAAGAAACTGTTAGTCAAAGAACAGAACAGAGACTCAAAGACTCACTTTGTATCACTGTGTTCAATGCGTGAATATTTATTTTACCTTGTTTTCTAAAACAACGAGAAGCTGCCTAAAGGCCTAAGGATGCTTTTAGAGGAAGTTATTATCAGATCTCAAGCTTCAACAAGGAAATAGTCTCTCTGTACTGACGGTACTTAATTTTTGTCCTGTTAACTTGCAAAGTCTCAGCAAACCTTTGACTATGATTGTCACTAATGAGCTCTGAAATCTGTAACACCTCTCAAATTCTGACGCTTTCGCTACGTACTTTGAGGCACTAGTTGAATGAAATACAGCGACAGTCCTCCAAGGAGCAAGATGGAGATGACAGAGATTCGTCTGGGAAGGTAACGCAGAGCCAGCCAGCTGGTTATGTATGCTGGCACCTCTACAGCTGCTGAGATGAAGCAGCTGATATAGGGGTTAGCATGCAGTCGGGATGTGTTCAGGGACAGGCCAAAGTAGCCAGTACTTAGAGTGAACCTGGGAAGATACAGAGAGCACAGGTGTGTGAAAAGGTATTGTATAGTGATACAGAATAAAGACGTATCCATATTAGTCCATATGTCTACAGTATCACTGTTGACATGTTGGTGATTAAAATGCTCAGACTGGATACTCACCACACCATACACAGAATAATAGTTGTGTTTCTGATGTTTGTGGTCCTCAGCAGGCTGAAGAGATTGTGATGCTCCTTAGGTTGAGACTCTGTCTTATTATCCTGCAAAGATACAAAACCTCAGGCTACAATGTGGTATCCTGCTACGCAACATTTAAACACTTACTTCAGTCAAAGCCAACTTACAGGTACAGTGTAATCATCAAAGATGACCTGTGGTGCCTTGACATTGTTCTTCTTAGCAGCCTCTCTCACTATGGCGTCGGCCTCTTCAACTCTCCCCTGACAGAGCAGCCACCGTGGAGACTCAGGGATGAACCTGCATTAGTATTCAACACAGAGACGTTCAGACTCAGGGGTTTAAAATACATTAAAGACGGTGTATACAAGAAAGAGACGAATTATAACCCCCTGAGAAGAGCAAATCTTTTTTAATGGTGCATCTTAACATGAATATATATTTTGTGCAATGACTGTAACCTACCACCAGAGGGGCAGGTAGAGCAGGCCGGGCACAGACAAAGCCAAACAGAGGGATCTCCAGTCTCGTATAAGGTAAGCAAAGAGAGGCAGCATCATGTAGCCGAAGGCAAAGGCCAGACACACGCCCATAGACGAGAACAGGACCCGCACTTTGCCGGTCAATATCTCAGTGCCTGTACAAAAGTAAATATAGAGAGAAGAAGTGGGGCATTAGTAAAAAAGAAGTAGCAGTACATATACTCTGAAACTGTGTATTTCTCTTTTTCAGAATCACCAACAAATGTGCGAAAAACTGTTGCATTAACAAGACCACGGAATATTCACATTTACCCAGAACAAAAGCAGACACATAATTGGAGATCTGCCCCAAACCGCTGGTGAAGAAGAGGATGCAGAAAACCGTCCAAGAAGGCGAGAAGATTGCAACAAAAGTAAAAAATGTCTGAACTGCCATGGTTGCAAAGAGAACAGGCTTTCTCCCAAATCTAGAGTAAGATGTCAAAACAGAAATAAGAGTCAAACAAATAGGATACACCAAATACATATTAGCAATCTTTGTTGTCCACTGTGAACCTCTTGGAGAAGAATAGATATAATAAATAAAAAATTAAAAGCAATAAAAACTAAATATTCCTGTACATCCATTTTTTCCCCATTGTTGATAACATATAAAGTGATAAATAAATAAAATCATCACGACTTTAATCATATTTTGTTTATGTAATTTCTCTGCCACCCTTACATCGTAAGCGTAACAAGATATAATAAAGTACATTTTAATGGATTTCTTCCAAAGACTGTGTGTATGGATAAGATATGATAATGCTTTATTTGTCCCACACTAAGAAAATATCAGTGAAACATCAGTAGAAGAAATAACAGCAAGTAAAAGTCAGGGCAAGGATCAATCAGTCAATCAATTCCACTACAATCTGTTTGAATGTTATTTAATGATGAGGTTGTTTTTCAGTACCTGTCTGAGAGCTGCCCTGAAAAGAAGGATCCTACAAGGACACCCAGGAAGTAAACTGTGGAGGTGAACGGCTGCTTCCACTGATCTCGGCACACCAGGTCAAACTGGATGTCATGTAAAAACGAGTGGGAAATAAATACACAAGCCACAGGAAACTTAAATCAGTGTTTTATGATCATGATGATACTTCTTTTCCACAGCTACAGATCAGTGAACATTCACATATCACCTCAGAGACGACGGTAGACTGGTAGATGTCTCTGCTGTAGCTCCACCCGTCCACACAGGCCTCCTGCTCCAGGTCAGTGAGGTTGACATCCCTGCCAGGAACGTACCCCTGAGCAGAAAGATTTCTGACCACGTCCAGCCTGTATCTGCTGCAGCTGCTCAGCTCCTGTTTCCCACTCACCACCTCCGTTATAGAGACACAAAAAGTATTAGTTTGTCAGTAACCTGTGGAGGAAACAGTGTAGACGAAAAACTCCCTTAAACGAAAGAAACCTGCAGCAAGAACCAGGCTCAGGGTGGGCGGCCATCTGCCTCAACCGGTTTGGGTGAGTGACAAGAGGAGACTGACAAAAACAGCAGGCAACAAGGCAACAACAAGCAGCAGATGAAACACTGAGCAGGTTGGTAAAGGAGTTAAAGCGTCAAATATACGTTTGGTAGAACATTTTCCAGCTGCGATACGGAGAGTTGGTCATGTTGGCCAATAATTCAGCAGATATTCATAATAAATTTGAGTATAGCATCTATGTATAGGTTAGTGAAAGGAGAATGACAGACGGAATGTGATTTGTTGCTTGTTTTAATCAGGGATTGCACAGATGCTATGTGGTGAGGTGATTTTCTGAGAGTCTAAGAACAGATCACGTTAGTTAAAATCACCCCCAGCGATGGTATCTGAACAGGAGGCAGGGATCATAGTAAAATAATTTGTACCGTATATATTTAGCAGTGAGAGTTAGTTTATGTGGCCTGAGATCACTAAGAATCTGACACAGATGTGAGAAGAAAAGAGACATTTTTCAGAAACACAATTGAACACCTAAAGTGAGCCTGATAAACCTGAGCAAGACACTTAGCTGTCAGCCTGCACCTGTTCACCTGCACCTCCTTACCTGCACCTCCTTCAGGAAATGCACAAACATATCTGTGTTTAATGACTTGAGGTGTAACCCTCTGCCAGAGGCCCTAACCCAAGAGGACCAAACCCTCTGCCAGAGGACCAAACCCTCTGCCAGAGGCCCTTTTCAGACCAGTCATTCATGATGCTACAAACAGCACTGACTTATACAGACATCAGCTGTGACACAGAAACATCTTTACAGCCACCCAACAACAACGTGGAACTAAATCAGCCAGAATCAGTGTCCACAAATATCACTGCATCACCGCGGGAAGAGAAAACCTCGCACCATCTCTGGTGTGACTAAGCTCGGTGCTCAGGTCCCGCATTTCGCCTCTGGGTGCAGCCCGCGAACATGAACACCTGTTCTGGCTTTGTCACTCGCCCCCTCCCTCTTCCATACTGTCGACCTTATCCAAAAAGTTCCGGAGAATCTGTTATCCAGCGTGTAGGCTTGTGAGGATCTTATCAGAGACTTCCTCCCAGGTGAGGGGGGGTAGACAGACACAATCCTTCATGGTGCCAGAATCCTAAACTGTGCCCTCCACAGTCTTTATCCTGTAGACTACTAGTCTTCTGCTGCTTAACTGTCTGTCTTCATCCCACCTGACTGGTAGCCACTCCCTGTCATGATCACTGTTTACTGCTGTGAATTGGGAAGTAATAAATCACAGCTGCCAGAGATGCAAAAAGAGGTATTATTACCAAATAACTGCAATATTTAGTGGATAACTCACACAGAACTGAGTGATGTCGCATGTACTACATCTGACTACACCACTACCACAAGAGAGACAGTTCTCAAGTCGGTTTTTGGCTCCATATTTTTTGTTGCTAATGTTGGTTTATAGATTACAAAAGCAATAGAAAGTTAGTTTCACTGGTCTTGCTTGGTGTCTATGACAAACATTCAAATCTTGTTTTTTTTCAAAGATAAAAAGCTGTCTAGTTATTTTTTTTGTTGTTTTTAAAGATAACCTATAACCAGTAATGATAATGTATAATGAGATTATTTATTAATAAAAACATATATATTTTGTTTATTTGAAATCCAAGATGCACGATTTTACTGATACTTCTATGAAGTGGTTTAAATGAATATTCGGTATTTATCTTTACACCAAAAAAAAAAAAAAATCACTTTAAAATGGTAACATGATCAGGATTTACAGTATTTTCACTATTTCAGTCACATTATGCTCTCCTGGAGAAAGGGATTTAAATATACTAAAGAGGAAAACTATAGGTTTATTTTTTATAACTAAACCCAGACAAATCAAATATTAATTAAAAAAGAACAAGTATTATTATTGATGCATGCTCTTCTTCTCCTGTCTCGCTCCACTGTACCTGTCTAAAAAAGAATCGTTTAGTTCGTCCTGTTGCAGAATCTGTTCCCTCTCCAGTGAGATATTAGAAAAAAATATGACTAGAAAGAGAAGTGACGACAGGAAGGTTCATGTCAATCTTGTTCAGCAGTAATAAACAGAAAAGAAACGCAGCCGTTCTTATCAATTAGTTACCTGCATCATTATGTAATGTTTTATGTTTATTGTCACAGTCCTGCAGTGAAATCAGTGCTCAGAAAATGACTTGTCTTTTATATTTCATTTGTAATTACGTAAAAATGCTACTTAGAATGTACAGCTGAGGGGTTTAAAGTACACAAACCAAAAAGTACAAGAATTTTCATTGAATTTTGATGCTAAAAGTGTGAAATGCGTGTAAACAGTATATATACAACAGTCAAAACCTGCAAAAAAATAACTAATGCTAGAAAATCAACATATAATATTCTCCTCTGATTTGAAGTAAAAGTAACATAAAATGCTTGTTGTAAAGTAGAAGTACCTCAAAACTGTACTTAAGTAATGCTTGTGCTTCTTTTTTTTTTTAAGAGCATAGTCACTTATTTTGGGATTGTTTTCATAGACTTAGTTGCTTGTATCACTCCCAAGATCTGGCAACACTTTCCTAAAACCAAACATCACAGTACAGGACTAATTAAAGCACAGCACAGTATGCTCTGCAGAGTGATGTGGACCAAATATATTATCTAGTTTATCAGCATAAATAAGAGGGTGGGTGCTACAGCGTTCTACTCCTTCCGATGTGTGGGCCAACAACCTTTTTTTGTAGTGGTTTGTGCATTAACACCATGAACTATGATATTACTGCATTAATAATTTGATTACAGAGATATTCTGTAGCATCACTATGTCAGAGAGCCCTCTGCGCCTCCTGACATATTCAAAATTGGCGATGACAGGGCCGACACTTGGTGAACTGTGGCCTCAATGTAAAGCATTTAGCATCGAAACCTGGAGGTCTGAGCTACAACTCAAAAGAGATGTTTAACTTTAAAGGCTATGCCAGTTATAAACTTAGTCACTCAGCTGCCAAAATATATTTTTAAAGTATTTTAAAATACTTTCACAACAAAAATTAATGCATGTGATTAATTTAGATTAATCACAGAGCATGTAATTAATTAGTTATTTTTATTCATTTGACAACCCTTATTAGTAAATAATCATAAGACATTATCATTATTTTAAAGACATTAAATATGTGGTGCTATTAGTTTTAATACCATAACCACAAACTAAATTCACCCACTGACTTGTCTCACACAATATCACATCCACCTACAACGTGTTTCGCACAGATTCTAATTGGAGTAAACAGAACTTGCACTGAAACTGATCCACATTTGTAATTTTAACTCAAGACCTTCAGGCTGGTTGATGACAGTGCTAATTGCTTACTCTAAATATAGCAAATGTTTTCAGATAATCATTCTACCTCTCTCTTTTAGTTACTGAGGTGAAAAATGTTTTTTACTGAAATGCAAGAAAAACTAAAATCTGTGACGTTAACATGCTCAATGGTTTGTTTATTAGAAAGTACAAGGAAAACATTTTCAGTGCTTTTCCCAAAAGCAAAAGATGTTCAGTGGCAACTTGACTTGTTTCACGTTCTTCCAGAGGCTTATGATGAAGGGATAACCGTGATTCTGGATGACTGAGAATCTTCACAGACTTTTCATTGCTGTCACTGACCAACAGCCATGTTCCTGAGCACTCGCACAATGAGGCCCAGCATGTCCTCCTGAAGTATCTACCGACTCCGGTGGAACAGATGCTGCCTTGATGGCAGCATGTGTGTCTCTGAAATCTCAATATACCTTCACACACATGTGCAAGTCACCCATGCCATGGGCACTGATGCACCCCTACACCATCACAGATGCTGGTTTTTGCACCTTTCACTTTTTCATCTTTGGCTCAGAGAACCTGACTCTTTGCAGGTGTGACGTCTGAATAATGGGTCAAATACAACAATTTCAAAAATGCTTCAATAAGTGGAAAAAAATGAAAAGTGAAAGTGAAAAATAAATGTCAGTATATCGACTTTAAAACTTGGCACGGAGGAGCATCTGGAAGCATGTGTACTCCATGTGCATCTTCCTAGAACTCTGCATATTCTTTTCCACAATGTAGATTGTTTCACATTGAGCACACAGCATCTTCTAGCTACATAAAAAAGCAAGAATGCCTGTGTAATCAAAAGGAAAGTAACAAAACGTGTTGCAGCGTGGCAGGATTGATAATCATGATAATGCTAACATGATTAAAGCAAAGTGGCAAAGCTGCAACTCAATCTTTCTGAATCTTAATTACCTTTATCGGGATGATAGCCTTATGCCAATCTTGGGTCAAGTTGACCTCAGGAACTAGGCAGTGGTGACTGGGAATGTCAGTCACATATACGAGAGAGAAAGCACCAAATCCATTGGGAAAGATGCTGGCACAGAGCAGGAAGAAGACAACCTGCTGGAAACGTCCCCACTGACCCAGAAATGCTGTGGCGTCATCATAATCCTTCATGGTGTCAGAATCCTAAACTGTGCCCTCCACAGTCTTTATCCTGTAGACTGCAAGTTTTTCTGCTGCAAAACTGTCTGTCCTCACCCCACCTGACTGGTAGCCACTCCCTGTACTAGATAAACCAGTGTTGTAAAACACATTGACACTGTTTACTGCTGTGAATTGTGAATTAGTAATAGGTGCCAGAGTTTCAAAAATGAGGTAGTTTTAACAAATAACTGCAGTATCTCAATGAATGACTCACACAGAAGTGAATGGTGTCAGCCGTAGACTGTCTCATGTACTATTTCTGCCCACACAAGTACCAGAGATAGTTCTCAAGTCGGTTTTTGGCTCCGTTTCTTGTTGCTATTGCTGGGTTATAGATTAAAAGAGTAATAGAAAGTTACAGTTTCACTGGTCACTTGCTTGGTGCCCATGACAAACATATGAACCTTGCTACTCTCGCCTCACGATTTCCTTTTACAGCTGTGTAGGTAGTTTTTTTCTTCCAAGGATAACAAACAAATAATCTGTATTTGAATTTATAAACTGGATTTAACATATTTATAGTTTGTTTATTTGAGATGCAAGATTTGCCTGATACTAGATTGCCTATAAACTGTGTTAAGTGAATATGCTGTTTTCATCTTTGCATCAACAAAAAGAGATAAAGACTAAATGCTTGAAGATATTCGTTTCAAAAAGGTCACATGTATAATCAGGATTTCATTTAACTTTTTCATTTCAGTCTCACCCTTTGATGTACTGGGGAAAGTATAGGCTTACTCCTTATAAGTAACTCATTATGTTTACAAAGATTCTAACTAAAACCGCAAAAGTCAAATATTAAGAACAACAGAACAAATAAATAATTATTAGATCATCATTATAATACATTATCCAGGAGAACTGCAGGTGCTGAGATTTTTTTCCTACTGATGCAGGGACACTTCAATCTGTAATAAAAAGAAAAGACAAACAAACAAATATGTTTGTAGTGTAATGCAAATAAGATGGGAAATATTTGTGATATTACATATTTTGCTGCTATTAATTCGATTACCATAATCAATAAACAAAATGTAATCATTACTTGGTGACGCACATTATCACATTCCCTACAATATGTTTTGCACAGATTTTAATTCTCAGTGCATTTGATGACAGTGGCTATAGCTTACTGTAATTCTAGTAAATGTCTTAAGATAATTCTTCTACAGTCCTCATAATTTCCTTTTAGTTAATAAGGTGAACAAACCCAATTCCCAGAAATGCATTTTCTGAAATGCAATAAAAAATAAAATCTGTAACTTTAAGGTGCTCAAAGGTTTAGTACAAGTAAAAGATTTTCATTGTTTCACTGACCAACTAAATTGTTAAATAATAAGCATTTTTATAATTTGACTGGCTGCAACACAGTTGAAAAAGTTAAAATTGAAATGTTTTACTTCACCTTTTTTTAATCATTTGGGAACTGAGGATACAAATTTTTAGAGTTTTCTTCCTGGATACACGATTTCTGCTGCACAGTAGGAGGCAGATCTAAACTGCAGGCAGGCTAATCAAGCACATGCACTCTGTGTCTATACGGCCACGCTGTTGTAGCACATGCACAATGAGGCCTCGCTGAAATATCTTCTGACTGTATCTGTTTCCACTTTGGTCTATCTAATATGTGCTCAGGCACAGAGAACTTGGCAGTGTTTCTGCACAGAATGATGATGTATGTCTCCATCGCTGCGTAATGAAGTTTCAGGTTGTCAACACTGCATAAAGGTCTTGGTCGTGCCCTGACAGAGAACCTGGCTACTGATCTGAGGTGCTAAGATTGCAGCGTGTTATGTGGTAGAACATTCTCCACCAGAAAAATCCTGGAGCCCTTTGGCAGTTGCAGACCAGCACCCTGCCTGTCTATGATAATCTGACACTCTCTCTGGGTGAAAATCTGGCACTCCCTAGGTAGGTGGAAAACCCCAAACGCTCCTAGGAGGAAAACAAGTTCTCTCAGCAGAATCTTATCTTGTACTTGGCAATTTGTCTTGGGAAAGAAGTATTTTAGTAAAAAGGATGAGGATTTGGAAGACGGTGGGTGTAAGGTAAAATAGGAAAACAAGCCAATTGAGCTTTGGACATATTTGGATATTTAAAATAAAAGGATGCAAAAGCATAGGTTATCTGGAATGAATCCATAAACATAAAATGGGAGTAAAAACTGTATATAAAGTCAATGTGTGGAGTCCTTGAATCTAGCCATATCTCTTAAGATGACTCTGTGTATGTAATTTGCTTGTCAGTGAATTTTTTTGCACCTTGATTTCTGTAGTCTGTTGCATTTTTGACTGCTTATTTTAAGAGTGTCTTGGACACTAGGGTGAAGAGAGGGGCTGAGCTGTCAACTGATCACCACCTGGTGGTGAGTTGGATCAGATGGCAGGGGAGGCTGCCG
>JAUYWH010000006.1:17671316-17688039 GCA_034779795.1 Ctenopoma multispine | reverse complement strand
AGGTCTGGGCTTCCCTGCTTAGGCTGCTGCCCCCGCGACCCGACCTCAGATAAGCGGTTGATAATGGATGGATGGATATTTTAAGAATTTCCTTAGAGCTTATTACATATGATGTCAGCCTGGAGACTGACCTTACACATAGTGGGCCCACAAAGACTTTTCCACCAACAGCAAAAAAGTGTGTTAAGTGAAAACAGTTACTCCCAGTACTCACAAGCTCATATGGAGATATTTATCAACACATAATTGTGTTTTTTCATGTAATGCTGCCTGAAGGCTCAAAGGTCTCCAACATTCAAAAGTGTTTTTTACCATTAGACACACTGAGATTTCAGTCCCTGAATCTTTTATCTACCATAGGTGGTGAAAAACCTAAATTATTTGTAATCTTGCATTGAGAAGCTTTGATAATTTCTTACAATCGTGCATCTTTGCTTGCAAAGACTGAGCCTTTTCTGTTCAACAATGACACCCTTTTGTAATTATCCAGAACAGTGTTGCAAAATACGAATAAGTTGATCAGTAAAAACACTGGAAATATTTTTTTTACTCTTTTGTCAGATAAATTAAGGTTAAAGCTAACTGAGAAAATGTTTGTATTATAGTAACAATCTCAGTAGTGTAGTACACAAAGTACAAAAGGTTTGCTTCATACAATCAAGCCTATAACTTCATAGGTACCCTGTAGTCATCAACCATCTAATATACAGTATACAGACTAAATTACGTACAGTGTAATCAAAAGTGTGTATTTCTTTAACAGCATACCTTTCTCTTTTATGCATCTGTTGAATAGTTTCAGGCAGAGGTCGTCCAAAACTCTCTGGAAGGAAGAGAGCAGCAAAGGCAGACACAACAGCCAGAGTCCCCAAAGTTATATAAGGAAGGTACTCAAGGTATGTCCCTAACAAAGAGACAGGGATGTTAGGATGGGAGAAAAGTCTGGGTCCATTATGTGAGCATTGGGGTATGTGTGAATTAATTACATGAGTGCATGAATTTGAAATGAGGTGAAATCAGACAATGACTTAGCCTCAACATGTAGGTGAAGCTGATTAACTAGAAGACTTAAAAAGAAATGTTAATAATATGATAATGTTCTAACCTCAGTTTACTCACTCAGCTTTAACAAAAATGGTGCAATGCAACTTCCTAATCTGGAAACAGTCGACCATGTTCCTGTTGCTGTGTTCCTGAGCACTGTTGGGTAAATCTCTGCTGAGTAGGCAAACATCAGGGCTGTACCAGTGGTGATAGCATATTTACCCAACATCTCCAGTGCAAGAGACAAATTTGATAGATCTACAAGATAAGGAGACAGTTTGTGTGTTTTTATCAGGATACAAACTCTGAACAGGCTGCAGCACTTCTTTACAGCTGCACCTGCATCATATACATAAGCAGGTGCCCGACATCCCTCTCACTCACTGCAGTGAACCTGGAAACACTTTAACCCGCAACAAGTGCCAAATCTGCTGTTTACTGGTCTACTTTAGAGGCACAACTAGCACAAATAGAAATGGAACAAAAGACTGTTTGGAGAGACATGACAAAAGTCCACTCTGGCCCACTTGCATGGTGGAAACAAAACAGTGACCTGTGTTATGCCAGGTTCTACCTGTTTGTTGAGAATTGCCTGCACCCACACTTCCTTCCCTGTAGCTGGGGTTACATGTAACACCCTCCTCTGTGTGGTTAGGGTTAAGGTGAGGTAGGGTTCAGTTTAAGGGGATACAGTTTTTCGGCAGTCATGCAGAGCCCAGCGTAACACTGCAAGACTGATTATTTCTTGAGATGTTCCTGCTTGCATTGGCAGAATTCATTATTTCTACTGATGCTTAGGTCTTTACTTTTTAATCAATATGTAGGATATATTTCTTGCTCACTTTGAGGAACCAACTGAATAAGGAACAGTGGCAATCCTCCAAGAAGCAAGGTAGCGATGATAGACAGCTGTCGTGGAAGGTATCGCAGAGCCAGCCAGCTGGAAACGTAAGCCGGGACCTCTACAGCTGCTGAGATGAAACAGCTGATGTAGGGGTCAGCATGAAGCTGGGCTGCGTTGAAGGACAGGCCAAAGTATCCGGTAGTCATAGTAAACCTGTGAAGTCAAAGGTACAGACACAGATATGTTAGAATAATATAGTGATTTTCTGGATGTTTCTGGTTGATTTCTGGGGCTTTGTGTTTACTCACGACACTAAGCAGATAATGAGGGTTGTGGTTCTGATGCTGCTCTTCCTCAGCAGGTCGAAGACATTGTGATGATCCTTTGATTGTGGTTCTGTCTCATTAACCTGCAAAAATAAAAAATTTATAAGAATCTAATCCTGCAAGAAGTAACTAGTAACTAATGATGTTAAAATGAATGTAGGTGAGTAAAAGTACAATATCCAATATAAGTAAAAGTAACATGAAATTGAAATGAAGAAATGGACACGCCATTCTGTCGTGGAGTTTTGTTTATAGCAAATAAAACACACCTGATAACATAATTTTGTAGTGCATACTAGCAACGAGCATCTGCATTAACACAATTTATAGAGAGGTTACTGTTCAAACAAAGTTTTGCTCAAGTTATGAACAAAAGTCTGTTGATTTAATGTTTAACTGCATGGTTTAAGTCAAAGTCAACTTACACCATAATCTCCAAAGATGACTGCAGGAGGCTGAACTTTGTTCCATTTTGCAGCATTTCTCACTATGGCCTCAGCCTCCTTCACTCTTCCCCGGGAGAGCAGCCAACGAGGAGACTCAGGGATGAACCTGCCTCAGCATTCAACAAGGAGTCTGCTTCAATGATTTTATATTGTTTCTTAACTTCCAATCCAAACTAATTAATCAGAGAGATGCTCTTATGACCTAGGTTTTTATGCCTCTCTGCAGCAGCTATGACTGGACGCATTATGTTTTCAAGTTCTCTGTCTCTCAATCCCATTGTTATAATTAAATATCTCTCACAATTTGGCACAAATGTGCACTAAAGGTTTAAGTGGTAAATATAATAATAATAATACACTTGGACAAAGTCTTGTGGGCAGGGGTTGCATTTGCCTTTGAGTCTGGGTTCAGTGTCTTGTCCAGGAACACTGACATGTTGCCAGGAGGAACAGTTAAACCACCAATCCTGAGTTTATGTTTGACTGCACTGCCAACTGAGCTTCAGTGATACAGTCCAGGTCACTGTGATGTCACATCTCTATTCTTGTTAAAGCGATATCACAGCAATAGCTTTAAATTTGACACAAATGTCCACTTGGACTCAAGCAATAACTGATCAGATTTTGCTGGTCAAAGGTTAAGGTCACTGTGGCCTCGCACCCATTTGTCCCAATCCTGTGGGCATGATATTATATTACAGGAATGAGTTGAAGGAAGTGTCACAACAAAGTTTGCCAAATGTCCACTGGGAGTCAATGACGAACTCATTCGATTTTGGGTTTCCCATTCTTGTGAAAACAATATCATAGGAATGCGTTGAGGTAATTTCTTCACATTTGGCACAAATATCCACCTAAAACATAAAGCTAAACAAATTTAGGTTTTGGTGGTCACAGACTAAGGTCATTTTGACCTAATGTAAGTCCCAGTCCAGACATGCACGTAAACGATAATTTCACTGGTAAAACTTATTTTGGGAAACATGCGCATGGACAATCATTTAGTAAGTTGGCAGGTATGTGCACAATCACATTAAAGGCATACAGACCTGCCTGTATCAGAATATTAAACAAAACACTTAAGAAATCTATGGTACAGAAAGTCATGGTAAACTTTGCTGTAATATGACCAACCTACCACCAGAGGGGGAAGTATGCCAGGCCAGGCAAAGATAAAGCCAACATGAGTGATCTCCAGTCCCTTAAAAAGTAAGCAAAGAGAGGCAGCATCATGTAGCCGACAACAAAGCTTAAACATGTGCCCATAGATGAGTAAAGGACTCGTACATTGCCGGTCAAGATCTCAGCTCCTGCAAAGAGAGAAAAAGAAACACAAATAAACATGTAGTGAACATGCGTATAACCTTGTTATATGCAGCATCTACTGTATATTCACTCATAAACAGACAAATGTAGTTCAGTATAGCTCAACTGTACCCAGCACTAAAGCAGCCATGTAGTTGGATATCTGTCCCAGACCATTGATAAAAAGGATGATGATGAACATAATCCATGAAGCTGAGAAGACTTGAATAAAGGTAAAAACAGTCTGAACTGCCATGGTTGCAAAAAGTACAGGTTTCCTTCCAAATCTATAGAGAAAAGTAGAATAAAGTAAAATGAGTAACCCAAACACAAATACTGAACATAAAGGACAACTGTTTCTATGCTCCTGGTCCTGAGACCTGGTGTTTTATGATACATCTTCTGCATGCACTGGGAAACATCATCAGTGATGTAACCTCGAGTCATTGAGTTGCATTGAGGGCACTGTGAGTTCAAGCATAATCAGTTGTTTTGTTGCCTCGGAAGTAACAATTATGTCTGACAATTCTGACAATGGGGTGACAGTGGCACAGTGGGTAGGGCAGTCAGCAATTGTCAACTGTCTATGAATCCCACGGTTGGCAGTTTGCTTCCTGGTCCCTCCCCAGTTCCTGGCCACGTGTCCCTCGACAAGACACTGAACCCTGAACCTAAGGGGGTAGCCTGTCCACATAGAATTCCTCAATTCCTCCCAATTATATTATTATATGTGCTGAGGAAACTTCAAATGCTTTCCTAGATCTGCATACAGCTGCCAGTCAGAGGCTATGTGGAGGAGACCTGACCTTGTCCTCTTCTGTCAACTAGATTCCTCTCCATCTATGACAAAGGCAGTTTTTCTCTTCAGGGCAAGATGGTGATGTGATTAGCACTTTGTCATGGTGCCAGTGATATCGCCACTCCGCAAGGGCTTTCCTGGGCCTTGCCCACTTGGGTCACTGGGAAGTATCTCAAGCCTGCTCTCCTGGTCGCCAAAGCCCACCAGCTCCTTCTGCCTCAGCTGTGACTCCACCACCTCCACTGCTTTTTCTGCTCTCCACTTCCCTCCTGTTCTCACCTCAATGCTGGCTCTACAGTAAGCCCACTAACTTAGATTTGCAAGGGTTTACTGATCCCGTAGAGGGCCAGTATGTAGGACTTAGCTTAGTACTACTAAGGGTGGAGAGAAGGCCCAACCACTTACAGAGAAAACCAGTTATGTTCCTTTACAGGACTCCACTGTTGACATTGGGACTGAGTGAACCAACAGGGGCCACATGAAGCAAGGTAGGATGGGGCACTGTTAGATCCAGGCCTTGAATCTACCTGGCAGGCCTGACTTGGTGACCTTGGAGCAAACCTTCCAGCTCTTTGTTGGACTTGGGAATGGTGGCTGCGTCTTTCAGTCAAGTGTCAAAGGGCTTCCCCAAATGCTTTACCACTTCTTAGTGATCGAGGGGATGATAGTTCCACCCAAAGAAAAACTAAATTTGTTGATTTTCCCCTTTTTTTTATCACCATGGATGTTGACTTGGAAGGCTTGAAGTTCACCCTTGCCCAGGTGACAAGCTTGTCCAGTTCCATTGCTGGAGATGGTTCTGCATGTTACATTTGGTAGTTGTTGTAGTCTCTAACACTCAATATAGGATTTAAAGAATTGGGTAAAATGTCTTCAGTTTCTAAACAGTTAATGAAATACTTTTGTTAAACTCCTTTAATTGTTGAAATTCTGAACTTAAATGACATCTTAATTGCTTCAATTTATCTATCGTGTTAGTGTAAATGAAACTTAAAAATGTAATGCAAAATGTGTGTTCAGATATGCCTGGACATGACTGTATAATCCACAATTATGTAACGCTATACCAGTCATCTACACCAGGAATGGGGAAAAACAACACAAAAGGTAACATAACAGGTACTCCAAACTGTATAATTTAATGCTCACATCTCCACATAATAGTTTTGTTTCCTTCCCTGATATTAAATAAATACACAATTAATTTGTTTTTCCTGTACAAGATTTATTAGTCCAACAAGTGGGACATTTGCATTGATCTATAAATCAATAAACAAAACTTCAAATAACTGTAAGTATAGCATCACTTTAAACGATTGCTGTAGTGGACAGCCTACACCACATGGTGCTGTTGTTTTTGGTACCTGTCTGAGAGTTGTCCTGAGAAGAAGGATCCAACAAGAACTCCCAGGAAGAAGACTGTGGAGGTGAATGGCTGCTTCCACTGATTACTGCACACCAGGTCAAACTGGAATAGTCAGAAAATTTTAATCCTGGCCAACATGATACTTGTCTCTACCTGCTCGTCTCATATTTATGAATGAGGCTGTTTCTTTTCTTTATACTCTTATTGTCAACTGATAAGAGATATATAACATCAAATTACCAAAACCCATTATGTATTAGTCTACTCTCGACTTACCAAGCTCTATAGGTGCAGACATTATCTTGAGTGTATGTGGATTTGCCAAACTCTTTTCAGAGCATTGTATTTGGCCTTTTTGGAGGCTGCTAAATAAAACTTTTAAAAAAGAATGGAAGGCTACAAGTGATCAAGTGAGAAATACTAAATAGAGTTTTGTTATATCTTTGTTTGGTTCAAAACAGTTTATTTAATGATACTGTATATGCATCTGAACTGTGTGATGATGCCTCATAATTTAGCATCATGATACATTATGTCATGATACAGATACTTTAGGTCTTACGGCATGTTCAGAAAAAACAGGTTTGTATTTAAATGTTTTCTCCAGAAGCCCAAAATGCCTGACTAATCAGGCTGGAGGAGCAGGCTGGATTACAAAGAGAAGTTGCAACAACTCACAGAAGGGTGTGTCTCTGTTTCTGTGCAGATAAACTGAACTTTGAAGTGTGATAGTTACTGATGAAGTTATTGAACACTGGCACACAGCCATTAATTAGCCTCAAATTAAATCAATCATATCTACAACACTAAATTCATCTCATGAGTTAGGTAGAGCCGAGGATAAAACAAAAAAAAAAGGAAACGTGCTAATGTTTGTAAAAGGAATATTTTCATGTTTTCATGGGTATGATAATGACTGTACACTGTGAGGGTATTAGTACTGGAGCATCCTAAAAGGGATGATTAACTTTTGATAAATTTAGTGTAACAGTTTAAGGCACACAAAATGCTCCAGAAATGCCTGTTGATTTGCATATCTGCAGTGGGGAGGTGGCTGAGGTGGTGCACATGCAGAGAAATACGCAAAGAGACTAGAGAGATTGGAAATAAGGCCAGAGGAAGAGTCGGATATGGAAACTTAGGACAGAATATGGTAACGAGCTCATGCACAGTGTCACACACTCACCTCAGAGACTATGGTCGATAGGTAAATGTCTCTGCTGTAGCTCCACCCGTCAAGACAGGCCTCCTGCTCCAGGTCAGTGAGGTTGATGTCCCTTCCAGGAACATATCCCTGAGCTGAGAGATCACTGACCACGTCCAGCCTGTATCTGCTGCAGCTGCTCAGCTCCTGTTTCCCATTCACCAACTGTGTCACAGTGACACAAACGTTAATGTTATTATTAGTTTATTCCAGTGACCTTATCTTTATACTGAGTATGACACGATACTGTGTGAGGACATGTGCTAAAACGGTGATGCAACAATGGGCACTGACGTGGCATGTAGCCACGAAAATGCCTTTTCCCTGCTCTTTTCCATTTGTTCTGTTCTGCAGGTGCCAGCAGGAAGGAGGGGGTTGTTATTATAATTTGGTGGCACAGTCAGGCCTCCACGAAGGTTAGAAATATTCAACATTCAATACCAGTCCCTTCTCACTCCTATGTTTGCTCTGGGCCTAAACCTCCAGGTTTTCACCACCTATACATTTTTCAACTAACATCATAGACCACATACCACAGATGCAACTGGTCCTCAAATTCCAAGTTTGTCTTTTGTGTCGTGGAAATTCTTTTACGGTAACTCTAAAGAATACAGGTGTCACTATTTCTCATAAAAACTGTGGAATTAAAAAAGAAATCAGTGTGATGAATCATCTTATCTAATAAACACCAGTGTTCCCTGATGGGGGTTTCAAAAAAGAGAACCCACTCTCACATGACCATGACAAAAGTGATCACACAACACTGAAATCATCCCTGGTTGTTTCTTCAAACCATTTGTTCAGCAATAAAAACCCTTCTATCTTTCCTGTCAATCTTGCAACCCCCAAACCGACCGTGTGTTTTCTACTTTATATCTTTTTAGCATTAAAACAACAAACTCTCCCTTTACGCGTAGTTTCCTTAGGCATTCTTCAGAGCTGTCAACTATTTCTGCAGTAATTTCCCTCTTTTTACACAAACATAACTTGTCTACTCCACACTTATTGAGCACACCGGACACTTTTGAGACAGCTCATGACAACTGGAGGCTTATTTTATTCTACAACGTGACTGTGTGATTTAAACATATCACTGTACTGAGCACATCATGACAGATGCATGTGCAGAGAAACGTATCAGGGCGCACGGTCTTCTTGGACACATCTATTTTCAAATCTCTCCAGTAACTTTTAAATGAAAATAGAAACATATCATGTTATTATCGGCAAATATCTTGTTGCATTATTGCAATAATAGCTTGGAGGTCCCGCTGGTTTGTTTCTTGTGCGCACAACAGTTAAATGTCTTTACGAAGGATCTCCTGCAGTTACTCACCTTTGCTGGGATGATGGTTTTACGCCAGTCGTCGGTGAGGTTGACGTCCGGTACCAGGCACTGGTGACTCGGTATGTCCGTCAGGAAGACAAGAGTGAAAGCACCGAATCCATTGGGCACGATGCTGGCGCACAGCAGGAAAAACACAACTCGCTGGAAACGTCCCCACTGACCCAGAAAAGCAACGGTGTCATCATAATTGGTCACAGTTAGAGAATCCTCTTCTTTACAGAACTTCTGCTCTGTCCTTCTGCAGCCGTCCTGCACAGTCATTGTATTTGTTTTTCCAAAGCGCAAGCAGAGTTGGGGGAAAAAAGGATTGTAAGATCCGCTTCCCCGCCCGCCTACCATCCAGCGACCGCCCTGTGCTGAGTAAAACAGTTGTACCAACTGTACTGGATCCGGTTAAATAGAACATAAAGTACTAGACAGGTGCGTTCAGCACGAGAAAACCACCAAGAACAGAGTCCGTGGCCCCTGCTGCCTCTCTAGTTAAAAATAAACCATAGAAAACAAGCTGCCCAACCTTTACACACATAAAAAACTAACATGAAATAGACGCAAACAAATATCTAGAATTAATCAATTACTGAGAATTAACATAATAAATACAACCAATACTGTACTTCAAGAAAACAGAATGTTAATGGTTGTTAATGTCATTCGCCCCGTTTTACGCAATCCTGTCTTGTCAATATCAACAGCTGGAGGAGATGTGATTCTTTTGGAGTGTTAACACCCTAGTGCCACTCACATGTGGCTGCAGGCAAAAAGTCATTGTAGTACTGGCACTAATACTATATCCTCAACTGTAGATGAAATTACCCACCCTCAGGGCTTCTGTGCACAAGTGGCGAGTAGGTAAGACACTGTCTGCATGGTTAATGTTTGTACTGTCAGAAATTAAATCAAAAGGAAGTTAGTCTGCATATTTAACTGAGAGTAAATGACCAATATGACTTTAAAAAAACCCTCCTTTAAGTTAAATCTAAAAACCAGGTTCCATTAAAACTGTCCTATGCAATTGGCACATTGGAGAGCTTTGAGGGGTACCAGGTGTTCATGGTTTTCAGTGGAATATTTCTTTAACCTTCTGTGGTATGTTTTGTGTGTCATACACTCAGCCTCTGTGGGTTTGCAAGGTGTTTTTGTCAAGTTCACAAAGGGTTTAGAGCAGATGTTAGATTCTATAGGACCTGCAAGATGCCTGCTTAAGCTGCTCTGATGAAAAGTAAAAAACAGATGTACTTTATTATTGCCCATCGAACAGTAACACTGTGCAGATTTAAAAGCAGACAAAAAAACACTGTCTCTGTTGTTTCTCTGTGTTTTTTAACATTTTTTTAAGCAGCTTTCTTTGCACTAAGTTCTAAACTGCACCAATTCCCTGATCAGCAGACATGAATTTAATTAGATTTGGATGACAGCATTAATCTAACTTTGGTTTATGTTAATCTCAATAACCATGTTTGTGCATGTGACCAGGATTGTCAGCCATAGTAAAAAAAACATCCCCCAGTGACTGAGGAAAGATGTGGTTTCAACATGATCATTAACAATCCCAGAACTGTCTTCGTGCAGTCAACTGGTGTGATGCTAATGTTTCACCACTCACTGCGAAGACTGTTATCATTTCTGCATCGGGGTCATTTCTCCTCTGCCCTCTGTTCACAACTTAATGTTTCTTAAAAAAGGTCACACAGGCGATACAGACCTGTGGGCCACAGGTTCCAGAGCGTACTCCAATTCTCACTGAATGACAGCTTGGATCGTGTCCAGCCGCACTGTGACCCTAAACAGGATAAACAGCTTAGATGATGCATGGATCATCCCTGTTAATTAGTTGCAAAAAAATAGTTAATAAACAGTTTTGCTGTATGGTTAGAGCAACAAATAAAGAATAAAAGCTTACATCATTTAAAATGTTTAAAGACTTGTATGAACTCACCTACATTGAACAACAGATATGGTATGTGCACTGGGACATAGAGATTAAATATTTAATCTTATTTTCTCATATAACTGGTTCTTGCCCAATGGTGCAGAACACAAAGACAGAATTTAGTCAGCCTGAACCCCAGAAACTGTGATGTTTACATCACCCATCAGTGCTAGATATTACCCACAAGTACCAAATGTGCAAAGACAAGAAATACAAGTATTTTAACAAGTGATGGTGATGCTTTAATCTCCATATCTGAATATACGCAGCTCAGGTTGTCCACTAGATGTCGCTGTTTTACTTGTTCTTACTGAACAGTGTTGTTCTGAGACAACTGTTCCTTTTAAACTTCCAGTGAGATTAATTTTATGTCATCAAGTTCCTATATTACAAGATGAAACAGGATAAAAGTCATTTTTCATTCTTATATACTATATATAGTTAAATACTATAAGGTATTTCAAAGAAACAATAAACTATTAAAAAGTAGCAAGAAGTTTTAGCTTTCTATTTTACAATGAGTCATCCATGCTCCACTAATAGAGTTAATCTACAACACATGGTAGCACCTTCTTTTCACTTCCTGCTACAGTACGTCTCCTTCTTCTCTTTATCTCTGTCTCACTTTTCCTTTTCTTTAAAACTGTAATGTATAATATATATTAGATTAGATTGTTCTTTATTTCTATCTACTCTCAGTCACTTTCTGGAGCAGGCACACAATCGTTTCACAAAATCCAGGTATGGAAGTTTAATAATCAAGAAATTTCGTACTACAACTGATGCATCTTGCTTGTAATATTGTAAATAACACGTGTTGCAAATAAATAAACATTTTTGAGATACTACTTAATTAAAACTTCTATTTCTAACACAAGTTCTCTTTACCCTCACTGATGCCCTCCAGGATCCGACCATGGAAACTCAGCTGAGACCTCAGCAAGTGAGAACATTTGTATCTGCTCTCTGTAAAATCCTGCTCATTTTTGCGCTGCTGTACTTCTTCGTGTGCTCCCTTGATATTTTAAGATCTGCCTTTCAACTAGCTGGAGGTAAGCGCAACCAATTGTCTGTTTTGGTTACACAAACAACTTAGTGTATGATTGTCTCTCTCTCTTCCAGGAAGGGTAGCGGGGAATATCTTCCAGGAAAACACAGTCCTATCTAACCCGGTGGCAGGGCTGGTGGTGGGGATACTGGTCACAGTGTTAGTCCAGAGCTCGTCCACCTCTACATCCATTATAGTCAGCTTCGTGTCTTCTGGTTGTGAGTTAAAGTAACAATTCTACAACAATGTGAATTACAGATCATGCATAATTGTACACATTTTGTATAATTATGACTTACGGTACAGTGCTGGATGTTCAGTCTGCTACTCCCATCATCATGGGCACCAATATTGGAACATTCAGTCACCAATACAATAGTTGCTCTAATGCAGGCTGGGGAGAGAGAGGACTTTGAAAGGTACAAATATATGTGCACAATATGAGATATGTATAAATAACAAGTATAGTATGTTCAGAAAAAAGAGGCTTCACTTAGTTTTCATTCTAGGTCATTTGCTGGAGCTACTGTGCACGACTGCTTTAACTGGTTGTCAGTTTTAGTGCTTCTCCCTATGGAGGCTGCAAGTGGTCTACTGAGGCGTCTGTCACAGGCTGTGGTCGACGTACTTCAGCTAAATACTGGAGAAGAAGCTCCTGAACTTCTTAAAGTCCTCACTGAGCCACTTACTAAAATAATTATCCAGGTACTGCCCCTTTACTGTTCATTTCCCTAAGCACAGGAATGATTCTCTCTCACTTTTCAAAAGACTTAAAGAAACAAAACCAGCAGGAAGAAGACGAAAAGAGAAGAAATAAGTGAAGTAAATAAAACAATCATCAGAATGAAAGAAAAACCTGTTACATACCAAAGAGCAAACATTACATCATCCTTTGAAACTGAGAAACAAGTGTAAAATGGAATTTGTACCAAGTAGAGACAATAGAGAGAAAAGCAGAACGAATGTCTCCCATAAAATGTCACCTATTAAACTGATTTTACATAATTATTCCACCTCAACTCTTCAAAGGTTCTCAGAGCGCTGTGATTAAAATAATGCAGAGAGAAGCAGATTTGGAGGCTTAAAGCGCATGACAACAGTAAGTAAAGTGGCCTTTCACAGTTTGACACACCTCATCAAGAGACAATTATCTACTATGATCTAGTTTGTATGTTGAGAACAAAAAAAGTTATTTATTTATTTTTGTCTTGGTCTTTTTGCAAAGAGCTGGCAGGTAATTTTTGAATCCCTATGATTAATGCGTAGCCCCTTTGTAGAAAAGTGTTTGCAACTGTAGTTCTAACAGTGGGACAAACCCAAATTCCTCTATACAGCTGGATCGGTCAGTCATTAATGGCATCGCTACCGAGTGTGAGGAATAAGAGTCTGGTGAAGCACTGGTGTTAAACCACAACTAAGGAGGTATTCTCCCAATTCAATGTAAAATCACGATCATAAATACACTGAATATGTTCGTTTTTTTCTATTTTTCTGCTTCTCTTTACGCTCTACCTGTTTATTGTTGCTGACAGGACAGTGAAACATCCTGGGGAGCACAAAACCTTTCAGAACATACACAGAAATGTAAGGCAGCTTTTAAGTATATATGTGATTTACAGATTAAGTCCACTCATTGGCCAGTGCTGTCAATAGAGTCATAAACACAGGTAATATGGGATAATACAGTCTAAATCACAGAAACACCTATAGATTGTCCAGTCACCCTAACTACTGTTAATTTTAACAGTGGGTGTTTGCAGGAGAAAGCATTGATCATTTTCTTCTCTCCTATAGATTTCTCTTACCCTTTTACCTGGCTGACAGGTTATCTGGCTCTGCTAGTGGGAGCAGGCATGACGTTTTTGGTCCAGAGCAGCTCTGTCTTCACCTCTGCCATCACTCCTCTCATAGGTTATACATGTACTAAATCACTTCTTAAGTGTGTTCACGGTAACATGTTACATTACTGAATGAACTATAAAATGTTTGCACTTTCTTTAACGTCTTTCTTTCCTTTGTCTGCTCATTGTATTAAATGCAAAATTACTGTGAATGTGCAGGGATCGGTGTAATCAGTATTGAAAGAGCCTACCCCTTAACCCTAGGATCAAACCTCGGGACCACTACAACAGCTACTCTGGCGGCCCTTGCTAGTCCAGGTGATAAGATAGCAGCTGCTACACAGGTACACACACACACACACACACACACACACACGCACACACTAAACAGTGTCCCCGTCTCTCTCCGTGGTGCTGAACATTCAAAACCAAACTTCATCATTGGGAGGAGCTGAGAGAAGTAGATATTAGACATATTTTCTGTCACATTGTAGATTTTACCTCTTCATCTTTTTTACGTCACTTTCTGTTTGAATCGCTCTAATTTTGTTTTCACTTTGTGTCACTCTTCTGTTGGTGTTTGTCTTCACCTCTTTGTTTCAGGTTGCTTTATGTCATTTCTTCTTTAACCTTCTTGGTATCCTGCTCTGGTATCCCATACCAGCCACACGGTTACCCATCCGTATGGCCTGTGCTCTTGGCAGCAGCACTGCCAGGTATGACAAAAACAATAGTTTCAATTTTATTTTAGTAAAACTCCACAATGAATTAAAGAAAAAGGTGAAAATAATATAACACACACATAACACAGGTACCGCTGGTTTGCTGTTCTGTACCTCTTCCTCTGCTTCCTGCTGCTTCCGTCCCTCGTGTTTGCCCTGTCCATGGCTGGAAGGTGATGACTGCCATCGGTGTGCCAGTCATTTTTGTCATTATATCTGTTGCAACTACAAAACTCTGATGTTGGCTTTATGATTCTGATTTACCTTTTCCTGTCCATGTACCTGATGTTCTTATCTTCTTGGCTTCCAGGTTGTATTTCTAAGGGAAACAGTGGTTTAGTAACATCATCAGGGGACATTACTGTCAACGATGGGAGGAAGTGGAAGCAGAATAGGGAAGAACAAGAGACTGATAAGTGTCTGGAAAACCTGGATGTTTACAATACACTGAGGAAAACAACAGAGAGAGCAGCACAGCAACAGACACATCTTCACAGATCAACATTTGTGACATGGGAGCGGTGTGGCCTATCAGCAAAAACACCAACTCAGATGATCAGGACACTGAACTGAGCAGCACTCACTTATAGACCCACTATCTTGTGTCTGAGCTTCTCCAGGTGTTGCACTTCTTCATGGGAAAAAATATTAATACTGAAATCAGCAGTTTTTCTAATTATAATTACCTTAAGTCCCATATGATGAGCAGAAATACTGTAGGGAAGACATTAGTATGTTGGTTTCAAGGAGAGATAATACAGATAATACATTTACAGTTTAGCTTGAATTCTAATACCAACAAATTTAACACATGACCTTATAGAATTTGCATTTACCTTGTCCTTGTTTTTTCAAGCAAACATTTGAACACAGGTTAGATGCACAAAACAACAGGTTGAAGTTCATCAACCACATACATACATTACATTATATACATATTTAAGTCTGCAGGAGTCGAAGTTGCATTCTGTGTTGAATTTGGAGGGACCACTTGAAACATAAATTGTGTTGAGTTATTTAAATTGTTCTGTTTTGCCTGTACGCTTACACCTTTGTATTAGCAAAGTTAAATAATGGTTAAATAATTTTGACTGCACGTTTACGTACTGTATCTATTTTTTTTATGTGAGCTTTGTGTAACATATCACAGAAAGATACGGCCGTTTCACATTGTGCGTTATTATAAGATGTATTTGAACATTTTTAACCTTAAAATCATATATGCTTGTATCAGTAGAACTCAGGAATAAAATATAAACCCTAATTAAGCAAAATATGGCCACTTTAATTAAGCGAGAAAACAAAATGATGATTTTGTGGTTTTATTTGAGCTGTCAGAGAGTAACACATTAGGTTTCAAAGTAGCTGTATGATGCATTTAGTAATCAGTGCTCTCGTTTTTTTAACCAGCAGACTTCAGCTACTATATTTCTGCAATGGCTGTGAGGATGTTTCTGTACATGTGCATAAAAACAGTGTGAGATTGCAATGCGGTGTTGTGACTCTAATGCTGTTAATATTGTTTATGAAAAAAGTGTATAAAAGTCTGACGTCGTGCAGTGAGCGGAGAAACCACTAGAGGGAGCCTGCGTACCACAAGTGGTACACGTACCAAAGTTAGAGAACCACTGTTCTAGCCAATGGTTCATTATCTCTTCTCAGAATACACATTGTGACACTAAACATTAAAAAACAATCTGGCTACTCGATAAAATTACATGCAACACAACATTAAATATAAAAGATAGAACAACATGAAATTCAGAACGTATTAACAGCCAGTATTCAAGTGCTATAGTGAAGACAACTGGACCACAAGATGGAGCCAAATGTCCCACATGTAACTAGATAGTAACAACACTTTTGAAATTTTTGTATGTTACAGTACTGGTGTACTTTAATTTAATGCCACATTATACTAAAGCTACAGTGTAGCATGAATATAAGCACACCTATATGTGATAAAATCAGCAATACATTAGAAACGACACAAAATATCACAGAAACCATCAAATTCCCTAAGGTAACTAATAACTATTTATTATAATTTATTTTTAGCAGACCATTATGTTATACTTACAATTACAATGGCAACAAGGGTAAAAGGGGAACATTAATTAACCTTACTTTATGCATTAATAAACCTTAACTAACAGTTAAATAAGGTTAACTAACATGTCTACTAAGCATTTAGTAATGGTGTGCATGTTAACAAAGGCATTAATTTATACATTAATTAACATTCATAATAACCCTTTATTCAATTCAATTCAACTTTATTTATATAGCGCCAATTCACAACATAAGTCATCTCAGGGCACTTTAAAGTGTAAGGTTTAAGACCTTACACATGGGGCGGCTGTGGTTCGGCTGTGGTTCAGGAGGTAGAGCAGTCGCCTGCCAATCGTAGGATCGGTGGTTCAATTCCCGGCTTCTCCTGTCATATGTCGAAGTGTCCTTGGGCAAGATACTGAACCCTAAATTGCCCCCGGTGTGTCAG